>LGRX02035157.1:0-49286 GCA_001247695.2 Cymbomonas tetramitiformis | reverse complement strand
TGAGAGCCTGAGAGCCTGGGAGCCTGAGAACTGGCCATCGGGAACATGTAGTGCAGTGCGGTGCAGTGCAGGGAGACCTGCTGCAGCTGTATGCTTTTTTAACCCAGCGGCGTGTTCGTGGGCTTGCCTTGGTCTGTGTGCGTCACGCCACTCGCATGTGTCGCCTACACCACATCCAGCGCCGGTTTCGATACCCGTCTCAAACCCGTCTCAAGCAGCAGATGTAGTCGGGGGGTGGTTCGTGACGCAGTACATGCCAACGGTCCAGCCTGCCTTACCGCACCGCACTCACAACCACGTTTGCTTCTGGTCTGGTGAGGCTGCAGGATGCAGTGGACACCTTCAACACGTGCAGCGATCTGAAGGACGTGTGCGAGCTGCTCAAGGATAAGCATCTGCGCCCCCCTCGGCAAGAAATCCAGGTGCCAGCCCACATCCTGGGCGGATGGCACGGAGCGCGCACTAGAATATTAACAAGAAATCCAGGTGCCATCCCACATCCTGGGCGGATGGCACGGAGCGCGCACTAGAATATTTATGAACTAAATGCGAGTTGTGAGCGTCACGCGCGATGTCCTGCGGCGTGTCTCACGTGCATGGACCCTGCGAGCGTGCCCCATTTGTCTCCTCATCCAGCGAGTCTTCGGCTCGATGAGGGGGTCCAGTGGGTCTTCGGCTCGATGAGGGGGTCCAGTGGGTCTTCAGCCGATGAGGGTCCAGTGGGTCTTCGGCTCGATGAGGGTCAGTGGGTCTTCGGCTCGATGAGGGTCCAGTGGGTCTTCGGCTCGATAGGGTCCAGTGGGTCTTCGGCTCGATGAGGGGGTCCAGTGGGTCTTCGGCTCGATTAGGGATGTTGGGAAGGGTGTGACGCCCGAGAGGGGAGGAGCGGGGCGCGGGCAGGTTGGGAAGGCTGTGATGCCGCAGCTAGCCTTGCGGAAGGACTCCGTGAAGGAGGCTGTCAAGGCGATGGGCGCCCCGCCTTTCCTCGCAGAGACCAAGTTCGATGGCGAGCGCATCCAGATCCATCGCAGCGGCGACAAGGTGCGCCGCCTCCAGCTGCCGCAGAAGCTCTCGCATGGGCGCGTGCGCGGGCAGGCCGGGCTGCTTGCGCCACGTGTCCTCCGCGACGAGCTCAGCTCGAATCAACCCGCTTGCGTCTGCAGCGTGGCGCCCTACCGGTCCTGACGGCACGCGCATTACATGCATTGACCGGGCGTGGTGATGTCGCGTGCGTGGTATATAAATCATAGGCTGGGTGTGGCAATGGCATAATTGTGTGATGCGAGTCATTGTCATCTGTGAGTCGTGTGAGGTCCCTCGAGGATTTGTTCTGATAACGATGTGCGGATGCATCTCCTCGAACCCTTGCTTCTGATCGGTGGAAGCACTCATTGGATCCCCCCTAGACCGCCTTGTGTGTGTGTGTGTCTTATCGGTTATGGTGGGCTGGCTTTTGTTGGCCGATCTCATGCCGTTCAGTGTGTCTTATCGGTTATCCCTGTGGTGCCATTTTGGCGGGCACTGCCTCTTGGAGAGCTAGGTAGGTTCGTCTGTCGTGCTGCGAGGAGAGGCAGAAGGTGGTGATGTACACCTTCTGTGTTTTCCCTTGAATTTTGTGGGGAGCACTTAGGTGCCCGCATGTTTCCTTTTTTTGACATGGGGTGTCCATGCTGTGTGGTGTGACTGCATTCATGACATAACCATGGACCAACAGGTCCCATCCATCGACCGGGAGCCACTGGGGGGCATGCCAGCAGGGTCCGCTTACTCCGTAACCCAGAGACCAACAGTTGTTTGGCGACGATCGGTCACATCGTATCATCTTTCCATGCTGCTTTGCATTTGGGTTGGGAATATGTATGCGTTTGTGGTATCTTGTCACGGCCCCGCCCTGCTCTTGATTTGCTTTTCACATCCACTGGGATGATGGTGGGCTGGCTTTTGTTGGCCGATCCCATGCCGTTCAGTGTGTGTGTCTTATCCTTGGACCGATTTCTTTGGCACCATGTAGCCACAGAAGACCGGCCGCACTATGTATCCACACCCGGGATCAAAGGATTCAGCACACACTTCGGGACACTTATCTGGGTTATATGGAGCTCACTAGACTCCCGGGGAGACTCCCACACCCCGAAACGGGTGTCTCTTTTTCTTTTTTTCTTTTTGGAGCTCGCGAGTGGAGAGCGGGACCCGCTAAGCCTCGCTGGGGCACCTGAGCACCTCCAACTGCGACTGCACCGCCTGCGTGCTGATGTTGTCCCACTGAAGCTGGTTCACCTCTGCCCCCCGAGCTGCCCGAGCCATGTCCCCACCACCAAGCCTGCGCTCAGAACCGTCGCCATGCTCCCTGCCTGCCCCAAAAGCCTGGTCTCGAGAGAGCTTGTCCATCCACCACACGTCCAGTGTCCCAAAGGGTCGTCCCAAGGGGCTGATCAAGATAATCTGAATGACCCAATTGCTTCCTTTTGGCATTGCGCGCCCGCCACCGATCTGCACTTGCAACCCCCTACCCCCAACACAAACCCTATGGGTACTTAACACTTGGCACTGGACACCCTGCGAGTAAGCTGAGATCTTGCGTAAGGTGTCCTACTTCTCACAACATTCCTGGGGCCCTGATGCGCAGGTGTCCTATTTTTCTCGGAACATCATCGACTTCGGTCCCCGCGGCTACAACGTGCTCGACACCTTTATCAAGAAGCAGGTCGTGCCAGACAAGGTGGGTGCTGACCCCGCGCATGAGCCCCCCCCCTGCCCTCACCCGTGGACCTGCGCCCCGAGGTCTCCGCGGAGGAGGGGGGGGTCCGCGGAGGAGGGGGAGGTCCACGGAGGAGGGGCAGGTCCGCGGAGTAGGGGGAGGTCCGCGGAGGAGGGGGGTCCGCGGAGGGGGGGGTCCGCGGAGCGGCGTAGGGCGAGGGAAGCCCGGGCACATGCTGCCTCGATGAACGGTGGCGCGACTGTGTCCCAAGTGCAAAGTGAGTGGAGAGGGCGGACAGCAACGCGCACTCCGCGCTTCGCGCTCGGGAGATGCAGCGGGACGCGGGGCCGTGGGGCTGGGGGCAGTGCATTCTGGACGGGGAGCTGGTGGTGTGGAACCGCTGCAAGCGCCAATTTGAACCTTTCGGTGAGCGACCCTTCGGCCGCATTTGCCTACCACCCCTCCGCACGGTCCTCTGGGTGATTTGCAACGCCCCCTCGCCCGCTCCTTGCTGGGTGTCGCCGCATGGCTAGCAGCGTTGACAAGGCCCTATCCCCCGTCCATGACGCAACTCGGCCAATGAGAGCGGAGAACGCGGGGCGGGTGGGGGGAAGAGGGTAGGGTGCAGCCAATGAGAGTGCGGAACGCGGGGCGGGGGGAGAGGGTAGGGTGCATGAGAGTGCGGAACGCGGGGCAGGGGGCAGAGGCCAGAGGGTAGTGTGCAGCCAATGAGAGTGTGGAATTTGGGTTGCGTGCAGGATGCATGAAAACGGTCATCTTGGCGGCGGCCAAACCTGATGTCGACCCCAAGGAGCTGTTGCCGCTGCCGAACAACGACGCCCGGGAGGCGCCGGAGGTGCGCCGGCGCGGCCCTGCCGCCTGCGTCCCTCACCACGGCGAGGTGTGCGCATGCCGGTGGTTCTGCGTAGGCGCGGAGGCCAGCGACCTCTCCCACCGCTACCCGCGCGCTCTTGGGAACATCTCGGGAGCAATCCTTCGCCAACATACAGCGCGCGGCACAAAGCACTTCGGGCAGCGAGGGCAGAGAAGTAACGCTTCGGCGGGGGTGAGGTGGATATCATCACGTCCGGATGCGCCCTATTCATTATCAGGGAATCGGGGGTGTGGCCCGTGGCATGCTTGGTGGCCACCTTGCCCGCCTTGTGCTGCAGATAGGCGATTTGGAGGTGTGGTACATGGCCTTCGACGTGTTGTACGTGGAGTCGAGCAGCGTGGTGCACCTCCCTTTGAAGGTGGGGGCTGCAAGGGGGGGAGGGAGGCAGCCCGTCCACTCCTAGCTCTTCTATCGATTCCCACCTTGTCAACTTGTTCTCGTGTGTGTATACGAGGTGCTGTCGGAGTGGAAGGCCGGCCGCTCAGTGCGGTAGCCGGGGCTGCCGGGGCCGGGGCTGCAGGAGCGCCGAGAGCGCCTTCAGAGTATCGTGCGGATACCCCCTGAGATGCCATGCCCCAGCCCTGCGAAAGGTGCCCACCGCCGTGTCATGCCCCGGGAGGAGGGGTGCCGATCGAACGGCCGAGGGCGATGCAGCGTCGCTGTTGCACGCATGAGAGCCGCGGATCCGAGAAGCCGCGTCGGACTTATCGCAGCTTATCACGTCACTGATCTAAAGCTCCGTCGTCCGCTGCGGGTTGCGAGGACCCTCTGTGGGGGCAGGCCTCCGGTGCTCACGGGAGACTGGGCGAGGGCCTGCCAAAGCAGAGGGCGGCGAGGCGGCGAAGCCGGGCCCATATGAGCTCGGGCCAGCAGGGGTAATCCGCGGCCACATCGAGGTGGTCCACGACTCGAGCCCGCATGGCTGCTCCAAGGTGATCTACGATGCCGCCGAGGTGGAGCAGCTTCTCGTGGAGGTGAGCCTAGCGCATCCGCTTCCCGCCTCCCCCGCAGCGATGCGTACAGATGGCACGATGAATGCAGCGATGCGTACCGACGGCACGATGAATGCAGCGATGCGTACCGACGGCACAATGAATGCAGCGATTCGTACCGACGGCACGAGCGATGCGTACAGGCGGCACGATGAATGCAGCGATGCGTACAGGCGGCACGATGAATGAGCGATGCGCGTCGACGGCACGATGAATGCAGCGATATGCATCGACGCACGATGAATGCAGCGATGCGTACTGTCGGCACGATGAATGCAGCGATGCGTACTGGCGGCACAATGAACGCAGCGATGCGCACAGACGGCACGATGAATGCAGTGATGCGTACTGACGGCACGATGTATGCAGCGATGCGCACAGACGGCACGATGAATGCAGCGATGCGTACAGACGGCAAGATGAATGCAGCGATGCGTACTGGCGGCACACGATGAATGCAGCGACAAATACAGACGGCACGATGTATGCAGCGATGCCTACAGACGGCACGATGAATGCAGCGATGTGAACCGACGGCACGATGAATGCAGCGATGCGTACAGGCGGCACAATGAATGCTGCGACATGAGTACAGACGGCACGTGATGAATGCAGCCGATGCGTACCGACGGCACGATGAACAGGCAGCGATGCTGCATCACGGCACGATGAATGCAGCGATGCGCACCACGGGCACGATGAATGCAGCGATACGTACAGATGCCACGATGAATGCAGCGAGGTGAACAGACGGCACGATGAATGCAGCGATGCGCACTGACGGCGCGATGAATGCAGCGAGGTGAACAGACGGCGCAATGAATGCAGCGATACGTACAGATGCCACCATAAATGCAGCGATGCATACCGACGGCACGCTGAATGCAGTGATGCGCACAGGCGGCACGCTGAATGCAGTGATGCGTACAGGCGGCACGATGAATGCAGTGATGTGCACAGACGGCACGATGAATGCAGCGATGCGTACAGACGGCACGATGAATGCAGCGATGCGTACAGACGGCACGATGTATGCAGCGATGCACTCCACGGCACGATGAATGCAGCGATGTGAACCGATGGCACGCATGAATTCAGCTTTGGTGGCATCACCACGGCACGATGAATGCAGCGATGCGTACTGTCGGCACGATGAATGCAGCGATGCGTACAGGCGGCACGGTGAATGCAGTGATGCGTACCGACGGCACGATGAATGTCGCATGCTGACGCGCTTCTTTTTGAGGGAGCCTTCCATGACCACCAAGTCAGCACGAGGACGCCCCACGTGGCGGCGGGTTGCAGGTGGTCGAGAGCGAGGAGGAAGGGCTGGTGCTGAAGCGGCTCGACTCGCAGTGGGTGCCGAACGAGCGCAACAAGAACTGGTGCGCCGGCCCTCGCCTGCGTCGTGCATCCGCAGCCCTCTTCGCCCCCCCGCCCCCTTCGCCTCCCATCTCTCACTCCTCGATATCTCGCATCCCTCCAGTGCCGGTGCCGCACTCCTGCTATCCCCCCCTCCCCCCACCCTGCGTCTGAGCCTTCACTCCCCGGCATCGCCCATCACCCGGCTATTGTTTTCACCCTTTGGGCTCACCGGGACGCCGACGGGAGACACAGCAGTGGAGGGCGCCTAGCAAGCGCCTGCTGTAGGCGCACGATCGGCGCTTTTGGGACCGTGGCAAGCTGACCTCGCCGAAATGTGGCTGCGGCTCGCTCTTCGGACCCTGGGTGGCTGCCCTCGGCCATGCCTCTCTCGGACCGGGTGTCACATGGATGACACTCAGGCATTCTGCTCTCCCACGCTCTCAAGCCTGGCCCTGGCTGTGGTGCGCGCCGCTCAAGGTGTGTCCGGCAGGCACTCCGCCTGCTCAGGCTTCTCGCCCGAGCCCCTGCCGCGGCGTTTAGTTGCAGCTTCGCGGCTCTCGGGGGACTCGGGCTTAGGCGGAGCCTCGTTACGCAGCACGTGGCATACGCAGTCATTGGGCGATGACATGACGTGAGGCGGTCTTACACCCAACGAGCATTGCACTGCGGCTTGCTGTGACTGCATGGCGGGGGCGGGGTGGTGGTGGCGTGGGCAGGGTGAAGTTGAAGCCGGATTACTTGCCAACAGACGACATGGACTGCCTGATCGTTGGTGGGTACTATGGTACTGGGCGGCGAGGGGGCACGGTGGCACAGTGGCTGCTGGGAGTGGCGGAGAAGCCGACCCAGTATGCCGAACCCTCCAAATTCCTCACCTTCTGCCGGATTGGCAATGGGTGTACCGACGCCGAGAATCTCCGTATAAGTCAGCACCTGGCCGTGAGTCCACCTCGCGCCGTTGCCCGCTGCCCCGCCGTGTCCCGCCCACCCTCTCCGAAAAATGCGCTCGCTTGGCCGATCGCCGACGACTGGCTTCGCGGTGGTGGGGGAGAGGGGCGAGGAGGGAGGAGGGGTGCTGCAGCCGTACTTCAAGAAAGGCGGAAAAGGGAGGAAGCCGCCTGCGTACCTGCGCACCACCGGGCATACCATGGAGACCCCGCACGAGTGGATCGATGACCCCTCCAAGTCCCTGGTTGTACAGGTACCCCCCGCCCCTCGCCGTCGCGCGGCAGCTCGCCGTCGCGGAGGATCTGGGATGGACCCGCGTCTAGGCAACATGCGGGGTGCGGGGGCGGGCGTGGTGAGGGCTCGGGGCGACAGGTGAAAGGAGACATCCGGGCCATTCAATCGAACGTGTTCAAGAGCTCGTACAGCCTGCGATTCCCGCGCATCACGGAGATCCGCTGGGACAAGCCCTGGAGGGACGTGCTGACGGACCTCGAGCTGGTGGTATCGCGCTCCCCTGCGTGATCACTCCATCCTTGCGGTGCCCTCCGCTCGCAGCGCCCTTCGCCTGAGAGTCGTGAGCGCTTTCGAGCTCAGACGTATGATAGGAGCTTGTGTGAAGGAACGGATCGAAGCGTCTAATTGTCAAGGCCTTCGAAGGTGTCCGTCTTGTGGAGTGAACGTTCAATGCAGAGCACGTAGTGAAGCGTTTTGTCAGTGCTCCAGCTGCTTTGCACTGCCGTTTCCTTCCGCCGTAATCGATGTGTGCAGCAGTGGACGCCTGATTTCAAACGCGGCCGTGTGCTCGAAGTCGCTGGCGTGATGTCGGTGAACACGTTGCAAATCCAAGCCGGCGGAGGGCAGGCGTCTGGCAGTGGGGTAAGTGGGGCGTCGCACCGCGGGTGGGCTCCAGGAACTGGTCGAGAGCGCTAAGAACCAGGTGAACGCGGTGAAGGTTGTAAAGAAGGAGGGCCAGGCTGGCGGGCTCGGTGCGAAGAGGCGCGTTGGAGGCAGCGTGCATGCACTACCCCCCGCGTTCGCCAGGCCCGACCTCTCCGCCTTAGAGGCAAGCACCCGCGGAGACCTCAGCGCCGTGCGCAGTAGTGCAGCCTGCGCCATGCCTCGAGAGCTGAGCAACGGCCCCGCCGCAGGCCTCCTCTTTGCACGCACGCGAGGCGTCGTCTGTGACTGCCATGCGGGAATAAGGGGGGTGGAGTTCGAGGGGTGGGCGGCGGGACCTGCTGGGACGGGGAGCTGCAGAGGGAGAGCAGTGTGCTGGAGGGAATGTATTTCTACAGCGTGAACTACGGGGAGGAAGGCGGAGAGCACGACCGGCAGCACACGTGGCAGCTGGTGCAGGCCCACGGCGGCCGCATAGTGACGATGTACAACGCCGAGGTCACCCACATTCTCGCTGACCACCGCGGCGGCCTGCACTACGAGGTGGGGCTGTTTGCCCTCAGCTTTTATCTCTTTCCGCGCAAGCCACCGAGGACCAGTCCATTGGCCGCTCCCGCCGCGTGCCTCTCCAGATGCACTTTCTTCAGATCCACCCCTCTCCCGCCATGCACCAAACCCTGTCTCACAGCACGACAGAACCGGGAAACGCTGAGCATGGTCCCCGCGGAGTCAGCACAATCTAACGGTTAGAATTGTGCTTAAACATGGTCCCCGCAGAATCGGCACAATGTCGATCGTAAGATTGTGCTGATTCTGCGGGGACCATGTTCAATGTTTTGACTGTTGCTTTGTCATATCCCGCATGAAGCCCGGAGCGCTGCCCTTCCGCGCGCACCAGCATTAGCCCGGAGCGCATGCCACGAGCAGCGGCAAGGAGATGCCCCTGGGACTGGGACCTGAGGTGTGGAGCAAGGGGAGGCGGTCCAGGCCCACGTGAAGCACGACCGGGACGTGTACAGCATCGCGTGGGTGGAGGAGTGCGTGGAGCAAGGCGCGGTGGTTCCGCTGCGGCCCAAGCACCGCCTGCACGTGTCGACGACCACGGCGGCAACCGGCGACTGTGACGAGTTTGGCGACAGCTGGCAGGACGAGGTCGACGTGGAGGATGTCCGCATGCTCGTGGAACGTGTGGCGGCGTGTGCGGGCGGCAAGGCCGGGGCCCGCGGGGCAGTTGCCGGCACGGGGCCTTCGCCTGCGGAGTCGATGGAGTCGGCGGAGCCTACGATGGCGACCGCCAGGTGGAGCGTGCTCCGGGGCTGCATCATGCGCATGGTGCTTGTCCCGGAGCCGCCGCTGTCCCGGAGCCCCGGCGCCGCCTCCACGGAGCTCGCTGAGCGTGCACTCCAGTTGTCAGCGCAGCGCCTGGTGAGTGACCCCCCCATCAGAAAACACCCGGCTTCGAGCTTGGGTCCAGGAACGGAGCGTGCCTGTTTCGAGGCCCGAGGTGTCAGCCCGAGGCTGGCGGCGGCTCCTGCGCTCCCGGGCTGCCGCGTGCCCCGTCTGTGGCACCGCATGCTCTGAGTGCCACCCCCTCCGAGTGAGGGACTTGCGGCGGGCCCCCGCGTTTCCAGAGTATCCCTCCACCGAAGATGCCACCGTGGCGCGCTTACGGGTCGTTCATGATGGTGAAAGTGGAGCCCCCACCATGAGCGATGACCTGAGCGATGGCGCCCGGCTATTTTATGGCGCTTAGTTGTTAGTAATTGGGATTGAGCAGAACCTGGTCATCAGCCGTGTGACCAGGTTCACACGGCCTGGTGAACCTGGTCACCTGAGTTGGTAGGGGGGTGGTGTTGAGGGGAGTCGCTTCAGGAGCTGGCAGCCCGGCTCCAGGGAGCGCGGATTGCTGCGTCACTCACCACAGAGGTGACGCACGTGGTGGTGGTGACAGCGGTGGCGCACCCCGGAGGGGGGGACCCTCTCTTGTGCCCCGGGGACGTGATCAGGTCCCTCGGAACTGCCGCGGAGCAAGCGGCGCTGAGGCAGCTCCTGGTGGCAGGGACCGCCCGAGTGGTGCGGGCCTCCTGGGTGGAACACTGCGTGGCTCAGCAGACGCGGGCGCCTGAGCGCGGACACGTGGTGGCCCTCACAGAGGAGGCCTTCACTGCTGTGCTCGGCCCTTTGCCTTCGAAATGTGCAGCGCCGGATTCCAGTACAGGGGGAGAGGAAGCGGAGCCTGCCGCGCTGGCGGTGGGGGCGAAGAGAACGCGGCGTGGGCGCGGGGCAGCGGAGGAGGTGAGGCGAGCAGAGACCGCCAAGAGGAGGAAGGGGCGAGGACGCGCCAACCAGAGAGATGCTGAGGTCGAGCCGGATTTGTCGGTGACGAGGGCGGAGGAAGCAGGGCGTGCGCGTGGGCAGGAGGCCCCGGCGGAGGCCTCGGCGGAGGAGGGGAGCGCGAGGGCCGAGCGGGCACGGCGAAGATCGCAAGCGGACGATTCAAAGCCGCCAAGCTCGGCGATGAAGAAGGTGCCAGGAGGGGGTACGATAGAGAGCGCGGTGGACCTCTCTTGGTGTGGGGCTGGCGACGAGGAGAGGGCCGAGGACGCGGGTGGCTGCATGCAAGCAATGAGCGTAGCTGCGGAAAGCACAAGGTGAGAGCTGGTCCCCAGCTCTGGCAGTACATTCCCCGGTAAGGCGATGTAGACAAAACTTTCGACATCACCAGACACCTTCAATAGATCTGTGTCGGCCCATTGAAGCGCCCCCGACGTGACAGGCACCTTCTCCTCGCAAGGAGTGCAGGCCTCCACGATACCTTGCCCCCGGGGACTCCTCTGTGGATGCCGTCATGCGCCGCACTCGTGAGTTGACGATGGATAACGGAATTACCGTGCGAGGACCGGTCACATCTTCATTCCCCCACTGATACTCTCGCTGGTTGCGCGGCATGACCGGGGTTTAGGGAGAGGAGGCTGGAGACGGAGTGAGGAGAGGTGTGCGGGGAGAGGCGCAGACGAGGAGGAGGGGAGTGGAGATTCTTGCAGAGAGGAGGCGTGAGGGACCAGCCATGCAATTCCCAAAAGAGAAAATGCTCACCAATTCGATGTGCTCACCAATTCGATGCGCGGGGGACTGCGCTCCTCGTTGTGCGGGGAGAGGCGGAAGGGGAGCGAGTGCGGAGAGTCATGGCGGAAGTGATGCGAAATGGGCAGAGCGGCGAGAGGAGGGGCTGCTTTGAGCTCGTGCATCACGGCATCTGAAGAAGCTTGTGAAAAAGGATCATGCTGGGAGGCGAGGCATTCTGACAGCTTTGTGATTGGGAGATTGGGAAGCTGCAGAAGAAGGGAGGGTAGGCTGGAGGGGATAGCGGGTCAATGAGGTGGAGAGGGCGTGCTGGGGATGTAAAGGCGCCAGGGCGGTTAGATGAGTTGGATGAATGGGGCATAGGGACTGGACGGATTAGACAGCAGGGTCGGGAGACGGCGAGGGTCAGATGGGACCTGGAAGAGTTTGGTGAATGGGTAGAGTAACTGGAAGGGCGGAGTATAAGGGCTCGGTCTCTGTGCAGGTCGGAAACCGAATACACATCGACGAGGGCGCCGCATGGCGTGGAGCACGTGGACCTTGATGTGGAGCCGGCAGTGTCCCCGGCAATTGATGAGGTGCTTCCTGATTGTAGGTGACCACGGTGGCGCTGACATGTCAGGAAGAGGGCGTGGGTCGAGGAATGCTGTCTGCACTACCTCGTGTTCCTTCTTGCTGGACTGCTTCATTTCAGCCGGGCCAGCCGCTTGGTAGGAGGCATAGTCCTCCAGAGCGTCCACATACTCCAGCTTCTGTTTCCAGACATAGAAGTGACACACGTCAGAAAAGTCATCCACGTGAATAGTGTACCCACGATAACCTTTTGTAGATGTCACGAACGGTCCGCCATGGTCAGTGAACGTCAGCTGCCCCATCTTGACAGACACCTCCCTCTTGTCCACCACCTTCCGTACAGACTTCGGGACCCTTCCCCTATCTGTCGTCTGTGATGGCCTCTTCGGCGCCGCCACCTGGCACGCCATACAGTTCACCGAACAGCTCAGTACATTGCTGTTCCTCAATTCCTCAGAGTTGACCCCAAGGTCCAACCCCTGAAGGTCCATGACCTCCACATACTTGTCACAAGCATGACCAAGCCTGAGATGTGCAACAACCTTCACGTCCACCCTCGGGACCACATACTGATCAAGATACAGCACAACCACTGGCCACGGAGTCCCCTGGATAAAAACACGACCAGGCTCGGACTCCTCCAGCTCAGACACGTTATAGCACTGATCCGTTCTCGCTGAGAATATCACGCTGCCCTTCGAGTATACGTGCAACTCCTCGAACTTCGTCGTCAAACTCCACCACGCAGCATTTGGCTTGTACGGCACCACAAGCATAAACTTCGTGTTCACGGGGTCCTTAGGAAAGTCCATGAGTATCTTGGTCAGCAGTCTCTCAATGAACATATCGTCGTACGGTGGATTACCCCAGAAGCTGCGTCCCGTCAGACAATGAAGAAACACCGAGTTCACCAACGAGTAGTACTCGCTCACCTGCCGATTGTGCTCGTCAGCACACATATCCAGATGAAAGGGCCCCTTCTCAATGTTCCACCTCTGGAACTCGGTGAACTTCCAGTTGCATTTGTCCCTCACCGGACTACTCTTCTTCTTGCCGCACTCCACCCCCGGCAGCGCCGCCTCCTGTACGACAACCTCAGGTAAAACATACACGTTCCCCTTTCTACAGACGTCGTACTCGCACAGATTCTTCTTGTCCTTCAGCACACGGTCCCCAAACTGTGCATACAAACCGTACTTGTCCTCCAGGCTCACCGCGGACACCAGATTGAAGGGGGACTCAGGCACATACTGCGCCTCTACCAACAGCACGTCAGCCTTCTTCGTCACCCGATTCCACAAGGTAATATACCCACGGCCTCCCCCACGAGACGTCGTCACCTCTCCAGCCATGACCTTGAACGCCACCGCTGATGACGCGTTCACCTGAGCGCCCTCAAACATAGACAGGTCATTAAAAATAGACCTCGTGGCCATGCTATCAAAATACAGCTCTCTCTCAGAGTCCACCACAGTTGCTGCACACAGGTCTTCCTCATGCACCGAGTCCTCATAGTACTCCTTCTGCACTAGTGCGTCATTCTCCTTGTCTCTGTCGTACACACCGTACACCCAGGTGTCCTCCAATACCTCACCAGTGTATATCACCTTCTGGTTTGCCACTGTAGCGACCACCGGACAGGCAACATGAACTTCTTCATGATTCTCCAAGCTCCACAGCTCCTCCGCAGAAACTTCCGTACGACGCGGCCTCGCTGAACTCGATGAAGGTCCATTCTCCACCGTCGCTGCTACCGCGTCAGGTGACTTCTTCGCCGCGATTTTCTTCAGCCTCCGCGCATAGTTCTCACGAACCCCTTTCTCCTTAGCAGGATTGAGCTTGATGAACTCCTCCATACCTGCCGGGTTGCTTATCCAGCACTTCTCTGCAGAATGTACACCAGAGCACGTAGGACATATCAATTTCTTCCCGTCATTGAACCTCTTCTCCTCGCTCTGCCTCCTTCTGTCCGCAACCAGTGCTCTTGCCACTGCAACAGTCTCCTCGTCCACAGTAGCTCCCACAATACTCGATGAATGAACCGCCGATTGCTGTACGACATTCACATAGAAATACTCAGACCTCTGCACAAGCATATCAAACGAAGGACGTCGTTCCTTACTGATATCCGCAACCACCTGCGAATACTCCATAGGCATAGCCGCAACAGCCAGAGCAGTCACCAGCACCTCCACAGTTGTCGAGTCAAGCTTTGCACCCCCATAGTTGGCCACTGAGCACATAACGTCACCAAAATATCCCAACTGCTTCACCGGGTCCTCATTGGCGTTCACCGTCAGCTTGCATAGCTTCTTCATTGAGCCCGCGAGTTGACCAAACAGCTGCGGCTCCACTTTACACTTCAGTTTCCTGAACGCCTTCAACCCGTCGTTACCACAGCGTCGTACAACGTCAAAGGCGTCCCCAGCTGTCACCTGCTTCAAAATAGCTGACAAAATTGTACTGGCCATACTCGCAGAACCAGGCACAGTAACAAAACTGCCGCTGTCGTCAAAGACCTCTTCAAATTCGTCCTCGTCCTCTGCCTGTGACGCAGGCTTGTCTTCTGCCCGTGATGAAGGCTTCTCCTTTGCAGCCGTGTTGCCATATCCTCTCGATTTAGGCATATACAAGTCCAGTCCTTTGATATCTGCAATATCTGACACTTGATAGTCGCACACCAGTTCTAGCAGCTCAGGATAAAACGTGACTGCTGACTCTAACTGTGTCTTAAATTGTACCCAGGACTCATACTGATTCCTCTCTGTACCCGTGTACTTCGTCGTACCCAACAACTTCACAACGCACTGAACTGTCTTCTGTGCGTTGGCAGTGCTCATTGCACTCGACGCAGCTTCTTCATTCTCTGTCGATTTCCCAGACTCCTTCTTCTCTGAAATCAAAGCCTGAATTGTCGCTTCCATTGATTTCATAAAACTAGCCTGCTGCTCTACCAATTCCTGAAGCTGCGATTCCCTCGTAGGATACTTTACGTCCGCCATGACGGCTGTATCTACACTATCAGACCTATATCAGGCCCATAACCTAGGATAATCAACTTCTACTAACTTCATATATCCAGTAGAAAGTGTACGAACACACACTCATACGCACACACACTGTTGATTGATTTAAACTGATAATGAATGTTTGTTCGTTACACACAGTGCTTATATCACATAGCACTGTTCAAGTGCTCACTGTTACTCAGTCATAGCTACTTCTATACTCGTACTAGTACTCTTGTGTTCTTGTGACAGATACTGTATACATTTTGAATTGATCTTCTGTCTCTTGTAATCTCATTGTCATCATTGTTCTGTTCACCTTTACACATAGTACTGTACTCTGTCATACTGTCATACTGTCATACTGTCATACAGTCATTGAATTTGTCTTTTGAGCTCTCTGTCTTTAACACTGTCTCAGAGTCCACAGTTTTCCTACCCAGCAATCAGCAATCCGCAATCAGCGCGTAGGTGGTTGCCACAGGTGATCGCGCTTGATCTGCCAGTTGCTTCCGGCAGTGTGCTGTGCTATGGGGAGTTTGGTCATCAAAGCCGATCATTGGTTGCCAATGCTCGTCACCAATTGTTCGTTTCTGTGGGCTAGGCACGAGGACTCCTAGGCGCCTCCTACCACTTATTGATTCATGCCGGTGGTATGAAGAAGTGTGTTTCCCAACGCCGGTAATCAGCGAGCGTATGCTGCTGTCTGCAGTTGCCTGCGCAGCAGCACCTGGCAGCACACAGTTGCAAACCCGCAGAAAAGCGTACTTTGATCGCAAAGTAATGCCACCGCCCGGTTGCATAGTAACCACAACTACAATGCATAGAACCGGAGGTTTGCAGTCGTGGATATTAGCCAATTTAAGAAACACCAGAATATCCGAGAACGACGAATCAATTCGACCAGTGTTGTTACGTTAGTTTGATGACCATTTTTTGCCCTCGCACCGCAATGGTAGGCTCAGTGCTCCCTTTCGTAATATACCTGTATATATCTGTCCAAGGATGCTGACGTCATGCGGGTCTGTCTGAACAAAAGCGAATGCGGTACTGAGGCGCTGGCGTGGTGTGAGACGAGTTGCGGTTGTCTCTTCTCACAGGTGTTGCCAACGTGGACTCAGCCTCCCATGGAGCATCAGCCGGATGTCTCCGCGTCTGTTGCCCAGGCTGCAAGCGCCGAGATCCCAGTTCCTGGAGACGCGGAAGACCCCTTCGATGATATGCTGAGCTCTTTCTTGGGTCCATCATTACCAGGCAACACGGGCGCGGCTGAGAACGCTGATCCAAAAGTGGTTGAGGGAGGAAGTGGCATGCGTGCAGTCGAGCAAAATCCCGCATTGGGAACGATAGGCAATGAGGCTATAAATAAAAGCTCTCAGCAGCAAAAACCCAAGAAAGCAAAAATCAGTCTGAAAGATATCATGTAAGTAGACGATATCGATCACAGGAACACGCCAATATAGCACATGCGTGTTCGAATGCAGAATTTATTGAATGTTCAGACGTCGTCGAGATTGTATTTTTGCTGTTAGATGCAGTTAGCACTACTGCCGCGAAACGGGTAGGAGCAAGCCTTGCATCTTGTGAAGTGTTTGACGACAGCTTAAGAACGGTGTAGACTTCTTAAGAAAAGTATTGGTGAACCTTGAATAAATGTGCCTGCATCGGGCTCGTGATTAGTGATGGCCATGTAGACTAACACTTTGAAGTTGGCACACTACAAGCTGTGTAATAGGTCTCATCCAAACTCGATACCAAAACCTAGGTCGAAAATGAATGCAGCGTACTCCTGCTGTAAATCTAAAACATCATCAGTGGAGTGCGCACTATTTGCGTTGACCGGCAGTGGGCACATCAGGGCACTTCGTAGTGTCGATAAGGGGCGGCTGTGGCAGTGGAAGAGTAATAAAATCGTCTGCAGCAGATAGACGACGACATAAACACGATAGGGTAGCGTCGAGCAGTACGGTATGAATTAATCAAACAAACACGGTCCAGCAGACATCAGGTATGCACATTAGACAGTGCATGCCATGTACGTGGGAGCGCACGATAATACAGTCAGTGAATGATACAAGGAGCTCCATGCGTAGGGTGTTAAGGTAAAAACCACGTGGAGGTGGTCTAGAGTGAAAATGTCAGGGTGATGAACGGATAGGAGTAAGGAGTAGGACCAGCTAGGTGTCGTGTGGGTTCCTGATGGCTGAACCTCATTACTGCTGAACTCACAAAAGGTTCAAATAGACAGGGCCATGCACTACTTGCTAAACAAACCGCGCAGAACCCGACTCCAGGGTAACGCACAATACGACGTAGTGATATGGAGCACGATGGGGGGCGGGGGACATGCTCCACACATGTGGAGCACGGAGGAAACCATAAAAATTCACATGGTGGCGACACTAATGCAAACCCAACATGAAGAATGCATATGGCGTAAATGGGAAACGCTGCTGAGGGAATGGACTAAACGGGGGAAGAGGCATAATGACATACGGCTAAAATGGGAAAGATTGCTGGGGGAATGGACGAAACGAAACCGGGGGGCGAAGCTTGTGAGGCGAGAAACCCATTGCAGCAGCAAGACGTATTATCAAGCAAGCCAAACATTGACGCACGCAACATTTACAAAAGTAGGTGAGGCACAACTATCAAGCATAGTTAACTCCAGCTCCAACAGAGAGGGCCTGCGGAGGAGGACAATCCAGCTTCAGGAGAGGTAGTGGTGTGTGGACAGGCAGATAAATTATATCGTGGGGTTGCGTCTGTCCTGGTCGAGTCTTTTATACGAAAACGTTGTTAAAGATGACTCCACAACTAATAGTTCTGCTCGGGTGGTCGTAATGAGCGGCTACTGACTGGCGCATTCAAAGAAAACAAATTGTGATATCAGGCGCGCGTGCAGTGTAGTGGGGGTTGGAGACCCCAGCGTACGTAGCGTGGCAGAGCATGATGCAGGACGAGCCGAATGCGAAGAGCCCGACGTCCGTTGGAGAGTCACCGAGTGCGATTAGCGGAAGTGTCCAATTTCAGAGTTTCACGCACGCGGGAGATAATCCACATTGCTGTTTCAAGCTTGTCACTTTATTACTGGAACGCGCCCTTGTTGCGGAGTTGGCATGTTCTTCAGTTTGAGTTTTGGGAGTGTAAACGCACACCCCAGATCTGACGCATTCCGAACACATGGCACCAGTGTCACTCAATATACAACCAATAACGTAGGACGCCCAGGTCGAGCCCCCGTAGTAGTTCGAAAACAAACTTTGTCGCCCTTCGGTGCCACACAAATGCCACTTCGACAGCGTGTAGTGGTCGGCACTTTAAGTGTTTCGTTAATCGCTGAGGGGCGAAATAATATTTTGTTGCCGCAAACTATGCGTTTTGAAATCCTAAGCCCGCTTTTTAAGGGCTTGGGCACTGTGTAATAGCTGACTGTAGCAAAACGCGTTCTGTGCTTCGCGGTGTACACCACAACGCCTTTCAGTGATGCTTTAATATAATTTGTCTCTCGCGAGTGTGGGCGCATATGGATGGAACGGAGGTGAGTTGAACGGAGGGGTTTTGATTCACTTTTTTACGGTCGCTGAAACCCACTATGTACCGCGGTGGAACTTTTAGTCCAGCGCGTGTTAATGTAGGTTATGATGAACGCACATATTTTTTTATGACTTCCATGTGTGTAAGAAATTGAGGTCAGAATATTTGTTTACAACTCGGTAATGTGTAGATTTAGAACCATGGTCCCGGATCGAGCTCAGCGGGGCTGAATGTCGGTGAGCCGACTTGGGCTATAACTTGAACAAGATATGATATATTATGTGTTACATTGGGTGGAACATTTGCATGTGTTTACGCGTTGCCTTGTATGCGCAGTGCGAGTACCGTGTGCCTTCCCCGTTGTACGTAAAAGGAGTGTATGTGCAGGTTGTGCACTGAGTTGCTGATGTTGTTCGGTGCCGCATCAGGAAACGAACGCGGATCTTTTCGAAGTTTGCGGTGTCGAAGATCTTGCCGACGGCCGTTGCAGGTGCCTAGTTCATCAACTCTTAGTCTTGGATCCCAGTTTCTGCATTGGTGACGCTCTGATGCTATAATCGGCTGCATCCCATCGTGACAGAACCTATAGATTTCCCGCTACTTGCATACCATATGCGTGCTTGACATTTCACACTGTGACTTATTTGAACGTTTCAAGCATTTTTTAATACGTGCAGGTCCCTGACCGTTTTGGATACCGGGTTGTGGTTTTTGCTTTATTGCGTGTGATAGCAGGTACCTTGGAGCATGACCCCCCGTTGGGATTGCCTTTCGCTCGGCAGTCTAGCGAGGGAGAAAATCAAATACCGGTAGTGGCGTGTAATTCTAGCAATGCCGCAACGTTTTAGCACGAGCAGGCTGGCATATCGGCGTATATATTCGCATTTCGTGCTTGTTCCGCTGATCTACACGAGCTCGGACCCCAAATAACGCCACCAAACCAGTAATACCTCAACTGATCGTTCATGCAGAGAATGGAGTGAGTGAGTGGATCAGAAAGTCTTTCTTTGTCTGTATATGTCTGTGTCGACTTTGGGTACATTATGCTTCTGCTATATGCGATGGTTTTTTTAATATCAAGAATCGATTAATAATTTCCGTTATAAGGAAGGCTCAAACTTAGCATCACTGTGGAATACTGGTTTTATAAATCGCCAGGCATATCCGCATGATATACGTAAGTATCAAACCACGGGAAAGGAAGAGAAAATGATGTATAGCGGTCACACCTTTCTTTTGAAATTTAACTTAGCGACGACCTAAAACCCTAAGCTGATACCACTTAGGGCAACATTAGAGAGTTATTGGTCACATGCACCTTACGTACTCGTTCGTATATATTACCTGCAACTATGTTTTTGAAATAAATATAAGGATCACCACTCAGACGGGCGCTGATGTTTGTAGTTGATATCGTTACAACTACGGCACACCACAGCAAACGCATCATTGTACTGAACATGAAAGTATGCATCCGTAGTTTTGCATCTGGTGATGCATCCGAGAATATGCAAGAATGCATCCGAGAATATGCAAGAACGTCTACATAACTGACACAACCATCGCTATATGTTCAAGACCCTAAAAGAATATACTGCTGTATATGCCACATATATATATTCTGAACGTTGTCGTGTTTTTGGTCGGCTCTCTATTGTGATATTTTTGGTTTACGGAGGCTGAAATTGCTGACGTCACGAGTGAAACTAACATCCAAGGTGTTGCGCCATTGAGGCCAACATATTGGCTTGTGTGGTGGCATAGCGTCATGGAGGTCATACGTGAACTCGGTGCGTGAATTATTATTTAAATGACTGCGCCTTCAATATATTGTGCATATGGCACGGCGTTATACACGTGCACTGACGCTCGGACAGCCTTACTTGCTGTTGTGCATACCGGACTGCAGCACATAAAAACTCTCATACTCACCACCCCTCATCTGCATTCCACGGGCATCCATGCTCGCGTGCCCACTGCAGAACCTCCATATGCCCACCTCGCGCTGCCAAGGCACATGTGAGCCAGTTCCAAGGGCAGCCTTGTGCACGCGCCCACTGCAACACCTCCAGATGCCCACCTTCCGCCGCAAAGGCACATATATTGTATTCATTCTTCGGGCAGCCATGCTCGTGCACCCACTGCATCACCTCCAGATGACCGCCTTGCGCTGCATAGTTATTACATATATCGGCGTCCCACGGGCAGCCACGCTCACCCGCCCATTGCAACACTTCCAGATGACCACATCGCGCTGCATATGTACATGTATTGGCGTCCCACGGACACCCATACTCGCGCGCCCACTGCAGCACCTCCAGATGTCCACCTTCCGCCGCTGCCATAACATGTGTCTTTGGCGTCCCAGACCTGTCTCCCGGCCATGACCACTACAGCACCTCAGATGCCACCTTCAGCTGCCAGAGTGACATGTGGCGTCCCGCAGACAGCCATGCTCAGCGCCCACTGCGGCAGCCGACCGTGCCACCTTCCGCCTCCGGTATGTATTGGCGTCCACGAGCAAGCCAGCGCTCTTGCCTTCTTGTAGAACCTCCAGATGCCCATCTACCGCCGCACTGCAACATGTGAGGGCGTCCCATAAGCAGCCATGCTCGCGCGCCCACTGTAAAACCTCCAAATGCCCACCTCGCGCTGCATTATAACAAGTATTGGCGTCCCACGAGCAGCCATGCTCGCGTGCCCGCTGCAACACCTCCAGATGCCCGCCTCGCGCCGCCAAGGCACATGTGAACTTGTTCCGCCATCCCCCTGGGCAGCCATGCTCACCCGCCCACTGCAACACCTCCAGATGCCCACCTCCCGCCGCACTACTCCATGTTCTGGCGTCCCACGGGCAGCCATGCTCGCGCGTCCACTGCAGCACCGCCAGATGCCCACCTCCCGCCGCATGACTACATGTACTGGCGTCCCATGGGCAGCCATGCGCGCGCGCCCACTGCAACACCTCCAGGTGACCACCTAGAGCCGCATTGCTACATGTCGTCACACATGGACAGCCATGCTCGCGCCCCTGCAACACCTCAGATGCCCACCTCGCGCAGCGCAGAACACGTATTGGCGTCCCACGGGCAGCCATGCTCGCGCGCCCACTGCAGCACCGCCAGATGCCCACCTGTCGCCGCCAAGTGACATGTGAGGTCGTCCCATGGGCAGCCATGCTCGCGTACCCACTGTAGCACCTCGAGCCGCCCTTCGCCAGCTGCTCGACTACACGCTATCCGTCTTAACCGGCGATATGCCCGCTGGTCAGTCGAAGATGAGATCATCTTGAAAGCCCATTGAGCGAGGGAAATACTTGCAAATACCCTGCTGATCTTAATTGGAATATTGGCGGATTCAGCGAGTGCCACGCGCATGTTGCGGCACGTCTGCCGCAAGAGTTGACAATCGACAGACGCATCTAAGTTCGGCATAATGCAGTAAACCCAACACCCACTTTTACCCATCCCGCCACCGTCCAGCGAACACAATTCGGAGAGAATATCGCCCATTTCATATATCAAGTGACTCCGGCGAAGGACGTGTTAATAAATTGCACGACTGCGTTGCAATCTTTGACTCCCAACGCGTCACACATTAGTAAGCAGGCATATCGTCGCTCGCTCAGAGGAAGAGCACACATACATGCATTACCGCGCAAAGACGCAATTCGTGCTACGCATTTTGGATACCAAATATATCGCGGGCGCAAAGATGGTCGATAGGCACCGCCTTGTGTGAGACTGATATCATCATCATCATATCATGAACGCTGCTCGTATGCATGCGCTCCGAGGCGACGCACCGAACGAAGGTGCTTTTAACGCAGCAAACCTCTCCATTTCATGTCGCGGGGGCTTCGCCTAGGGGAAGCCCAGGCTGACATTCGGTGCTGATCATAAAGGTCACTGCTGGTCTAGGCACGGCCGATCTAAAAAAGGAGATCTCCACTAGGTCATCTGACGGGTGATTCGGCATCTACTGCCCAGTGTGTGCAGTCACTGTCGCCGAGATCCCAGGCGGTCAAACAGTGGGCTTTGCTGTTGTAATGATGTTGGCACCTTCGGTGCGTCGGCTGGGAGCGCATGTATGCGAGCTGCGCGTTTATGATGGAATGACTGACAGTATGAGTGACAGTTGTGTGCCAAAGTGATAGAACGAATGAATGAGAATGACAGTGTCTGGACAGAACTACGAGCTCAGAGAGCTAGGGAAATTGCCTAAAACGCATCAAGATCAGGGGCGTTCCGATTTAATCCCTGGTAGAATTATCAACGCTTCTAACTCGCGACCTAGTATCAGGTAGGATGGCAAGTTTTATGTTGCAGTGCAGTGATGGTGCGGTGAAGGTGAACTCTGACGATGCAAGCACCATGGAAGGCGCGTGCGACTTCTTCCGGGCTGTGTTTGCGCATGACACGACAGAAGCTGAGCATCGCATTATCAGCAAGCTGGATTGGACAACTGACACAACATCGCAGTTAGTGAAGTTGCTGACCACCCCGCCCGCAACTGACGTAAAGATACCTCTGACAGATCTCGCCGACCTCGCGCAAGCCGCAGACCAGCTGCTCATCGATCTAGAAGTTGTGCCTCCTAATTTTTCGGGCGACAACAGAAAGAGCGATCATCACACTCCTGCGATTACACCCGAGGCGTTCCTTAGTCGCGTGGCAGGCGACTGGGCCCTGCCAGCTGTGTGGAACTTTGAACTGGCGAACCATTGCGCGTATGATATTTATCAAGCGTGGCCCAAGTTCCTTGCACACGGTATTATTGTCCTTGAAACACCTGAAGATGACGTGTTGGTCAGCGTTTTTGTTCGAAGACCACTTAGACCTAACGATAATAATGAGGACGGCAAGTCTAGGCAACTTGATAGCTTGTTAATTGATATTACCATGTCGATTGGAATGTTACCCTTTGGCACTAATCATCGACTAGAGCTTCGATTGTGCTCAAATGTGCTTTCTATCGGCGAATCGGTGTTGGCGACGCGGGTAATCCTGTCTGATGCGCAAAAGACATCGATGCGCAATGGGAAGACTTTCGTTTCCGAAGAGTTTAGCCTTCGCATCCCCTGTTGGCGCAGATCGTTTATGACGAATCGTCTGATTGATGAACTCAAAGCCAGATACGGCGTACGTGCATACGTTCACAATAAGAACAGTCTGGGGTACTATCTGGATGGCGGTCAGGAGTCATGCCCTACTTTCTTTGGGAATGCCGCGCAGTTATCTGCGGTACTGCAAGTTTTCCCTGAATCATTGATGTGCGACACGCTGGTATCGCCGACCTTCCACGTAAACCGAAAGGGCGCGCGTTGTGCGCTGCGAGTCTGTGCACCAACGTCTGAGAGTCTGACATGGCTTATGTCGGCGGTTACGAAATGCATTGACAATCCACTTACGCTCGGACTCGACATCTCGGCAAATGCATACTTCGCTGTCAAGACTGTTCCTGATATGAAGCTTCTGTTAGCGGATCTCGCTTCTTCGATAGCCGAAGCTCGTGCCATGGGCTCGTCACTGCTGCAATCGATCAAGATCATTGAGCTGAACTATCCGAAGGGCGTGTTCTGAATACGTGCCTGATGCACGCACCACAGGTTGCACATTCTCCCCATTTGACAATTTAACGTCCGCATCCTCGTCATCGCATTATGTTATTTGTGGGAATTCTGCTACTTCTGATGCTTTCCCTGTGTTTGATGCATTTGGTGAGTATGATGGTGCTCTCTAGGCGGCATATACAACGAACCGACCATACCAGAGAGTAACAAATGGGTAAAGTATGATCGTCAAGAAGGCCTATATGCAAATTGTCTCTTATTGGACATTCAAATGGTGAGCTTAGTGAACATTTTAAATCAAAGTCACACCTCTAAACGCTTATCCACTCCACATCACACACATATATATATATATATATATGTACCCATACGCCCCTTTTTTGCGAGATTGTAGAACTGCGTTCTTTCACTTGGAACGAAGATGCGTCAGCAAGAGTGAATGTTGAACAAGGCGCATGGATTTATTGCCGGAGCGTGCGAACTCGGGCCGCGGAATTCATTGAAACTAAGTGCGTGGTAAGATACATTCTGATTGCAAAATATAATGTCAGTCCAACTTCATCAAATGAAAGTAACTCTAGTTTTCGAAGAAAACAGGATGCTGCGGTGTTACGATGGTGGGCCGTTTTAGACTTCTGTTAAACCGGCCCGCTACTGACAGCCGCGTATGATTAAGGGGACTTGTTGACGACATGAAATAAAGGTAGAGACTTTGGATATGTTGCAAGGTTCAAGTTTACGATAAAAATAACCCTGCGACACTTGTGTGCAATAAACCCTTAACATAATGTATAATAGTCACATATTCCGACAAAAAGACATATATTCGAATAACACATATGCTCCGGTGCATTCGTGGCCCGTCCACTACTTATTGACTCACAACCTGCGTTGATCCTAATCAGTATTGCTGATCCCTATACTATATATATAGGGATGCCCGTTGTGAGGTCACAACTCTTTTAAGAGGGGAGATCTGTCAGGGTCATGCCCGATCTCATGACCCTGATGAGATATATTATCATATATATATAGTATAGGGATGACGGTCGTATCCTATGGCGCGCATCTACGGATCACCACAATGCTGCAATCAATCTTCATAAACGTTGTAATAATGCATTGTTGGCATTTCACACCTCTTCAAATAAGAGATTGCAGATCATTCAACGATTAGTGGACACTTTCTCAGAAGATACTGCATTTTATATTAATAATGATGTTTCTTTAATCTCACAACTTTTGGCTTGGCTGAAACAACGACCGGAACTTCAATTCCTGTTGTCACATGTCACACCATGGATTAACCGTCCTGCTTTACTTTTTAAAGGTGTTGGACGGGGCAGAGCTAATCACTTAGCCATCAATACTGAACATCCTTATCGAAATAATTTTGTGAATATGATTCAGAGAGTTCATCATTTAGATGGTTATGCTGCAGACATTTCGATTGACCCTGCATTTCTTGGATTATATGCTCCCGATGTATTTGATGAACATGCATATGACCCTTTCGCGTTTTTCTCTTACACATATACAATTATAGTACTTCTTGGATTCAAACCGGGATATACTGAGGACAATTCTACATGGTGCATTGATCGTATTGACACCACTTTGCATTACATTGTTTGCAATATGAGATGGTTGTCTTTGGAACAAAATACTGCCAATAGATTGAATACTTTATCATTTGCTCAGCAGCAACGACGTGAGCGTGAGCATAAACGAGCTCATAAAAGGGCATTACGCAATTTTAGAATGGCTAAGGCAAGGGTTAAGTCTTTTCAATGATTATGAGTCTCTTGATTTGTGACTTGACTAATCCTCATTTCCTTCTTATCATCGTTTATTATACGATAGAGAGCATGTTTGAACCGTGAGGGCGGAACTTTAGTTTTTTATGGGCACTTTTAGTTGCACTCGATGATAAATACTTTTGTCATATATTGATTTTGTGCACCACATTCTAAGAGTTCAGTATGCCTACCCCACACCCAGATATATATTTTTTGTTGGGTGGGTGGGATTGGCTTTTTATATTTCGACATACATCATTGTTATATTTTATAATGGGACAGTCACCATGGATTGGTCATACTTTGTCACTATGAGACATTAATTTCATATGACTTCAAACATTTATTATATGTTTGGATGACTGTTGACTTTGTCACATGTCAATTACCATGGATGAGTCATACTTGGTCACTAGATGACTTGATGACTGATATGACTTCGAACATTTCTTATATGTTTGGATGACTGTTGACTTTGTCACATGTCATTACCATGGATGAGTCATACTTGGTCACTAGATGACTTAATGACTGATGATTGCATATCTAATTACTTTAAAGATCGAATCTTATCCGAAATTTGTCAGCAATGATTGTCGACTGAATGATACTTTAACTTAGAAGGGCGTGGTGAACGTTATTGTTTCCAAAACCGTTCCGTAAGCGTACCACCAGTGTCCCAAGTGCTGGTCAATGTGCATACTTTAATATATGATATAATTTAAAGTAAATTTATCAACTACTTCTTGTTCTACGACAAGACTCGAGTGCTTGACTTAAGGATTGAGGTGTGCCCACTTGTCACTTTTCTTGAGATTGTCAGGGACATAATCAATCCTACATCTAATCGGAATATTATAGTTTTCTTCCCCCCGCGGTGGATGACACCGTCCTGAAGTCTTCCAGGGCCCGCTGTTTTAGCGGGTGCCTCTGTATTACACATTGTGACCCCTTACACACGGTGTGGCAGAGAGTATACAAAAACATATATACTGTCATATTCGCCTTTGGTTGATTCCGATTTGTTTGTTTTAGGATGTTTTCGATACTAACTGCTTGCCGATTTGCTTTTTTCTTTGCTTCTTTTATTACGAGTTCACTGGGTAATCCACGAGATGCTCAATTACGCGATCGTTCACTGTATTATTCACGTTCAATATTTGACGACGATCGCCCCTGGCTCATTGTAGAACATATCAATAAACTTTTCGATGTTGTCGATTTCCCTCATATTCTTTCTTCATCGTTTCCTGAATGTCCATTTGGTGAAGAAGGTGTTTGTTTGCGTTGGTCGTATCATAATAACCCTCCTATCGCAGTTCGTATTTCCACGGTTCGTAATTTTGTGGCTACGATTTGTTACGATGAAGTTAATACACATGAGTTTCTGACTTCATGTAGTCAACGCATTGAGAACGACTTGTGCATTTGTCAACGTACGTTCCCAAAGTTATGTGATTCACAATCGCGATTTCATGTTTGTTGTAGTGCTTCGAAAGATACGATTCCTGATCTTGGTTTAACGCGACGAATAGAGGCTGGTGCTAATTTTAGAGATGCCGAAGACTTTTCTTTATTGGGCGCATCTAACGCGCTTTTTGACGCGTTCCATTCACTATCATTACGTCATGATCATATTAAGGATAACATCATACAATGGGGATTTGTTGTTATTTCTCGTTTTAAAGACAAGGTAGCGTCGTTCATTATTCAATCTGATATCACTTCTTTGCGCCAATTAGGCCCCTCATTTGGCGATATTGATACACGCGTATTATCTTCTTTACGCCAACACTTTTCTTTTCTCAGAATTGATAAGGCGACGAGCAATATTGCAATGGTCTGTAATCGTTGGCTATTGGGCAATATATTGCAATTTGTTTCAGATGAATCCCATTATGATCGTATTTTTGTTCAAACTGAATGGATTATTAACGTTCTTAAAATGCGTGTTAGCAATTTGATTCGTCCGCGCCATGACTTGATAGTTCGACAAAGGCTTCCGTTCTTCTACGTCGTTCCGAAAATGCATAAGAATCCAATCAAAGCGAGACCTATCGTTGCTGCAATCGATTGTGTTTTCTCATGTTCACAACGCGTTCTTTCGGTTATTTTACGATTAGTACTCGACACTCTCAAAAACTATCACATGCTTGAATTTGAACGAACTGGGATTCGTAAATTTTGGTTGGTTGAGAATTCTTTGGATTTTGTACTTACACGTCCTAACGAGATCATCGATATTTTTTCTAGTGATGTGGATTCAATGTACCATAATTTAGACCAAGATTTTATTTATCATGCTGTCTTGGAAGAACTTAGATTCGCTATGATACATATATCAAATACTGATCGTGTGTTTGTGTCGTTGGGTAAGTCTAATAACCAGGATGATTATGCCTCGTGGTTGGCTGATGATATTCCACTACCCACATTTTCCTTCTATACAGTCGATATGATTTCCAAAATTCTTTCACATATTCTTAGTGACTCGTATTTCACTGTGGGCGATACTATTTTTAGACAGACTTGTGGTCTTCCTATGGGAGGTTCTTCGTCACCACATTTGGCAAATATTGCTCTTCACCATCTTGAGAAGGAATTTGTTGAACGTAATTTGACTTCTTCATTTCAGCATAACGTCTATAGATATATGGATGATTTTGCAGTTTGCAATAACCATGAATTTATTAATTTTTTCCATTTGATTTACCCTGAATATTCAGGAATTTCTATCGTGGTGAATGACATGCCAAATATACCCGGTATTCTTACACATGCACAGTTTTTGGACTTATATATTTATGTCTACGAACAATCGTTGGAAGTGTACATCACACTCTATGATAAACAAACATCCTTTCCATTTGATATTCACAAATTTCCACATGCATCTTCGAATGCTTGTTCTCAACAAATTCACAATATATTTTTTGGAGAGGTTATTAGACTTTATAGAATTAACTCTCACCTTCATTTATTTTTACAAAATGTGGCTTCATTATTTTATTACTGCATTACATATAAGTTATACAATGCTCATACTTTAGAGAAACTTATTTGGAAGTTTGTTTTATCTATTCATGGTCGTAATCATTTTGGATACTTTCCCGATAATGTGTTTTTTGACATGTTTCGATTTATGTTTGATACACAGCAATAATGGGTGGTCCACACTTTGGACGCGGTAAAAGTGGCAGTGGATATGGTGGTTATTTTGGATATGGCCGTGGCAATAAGCTTGCTCGCCATAATAATTCATCTGGGGTGACAAACAATGACAAATCTCGTCTACTTGCGCAATTAGGTGTTACATCTTCACCTCCTACGGATGATGCCATCGATTCCTCTGCACGTGCTCGATGGGCGGGACTTGTTAGCCATGAGCAAACTTTTAATGATCGAGAGGACAAGCGCATGCCTTCTGGCGAATATGCGGGTTCAGCCGTTTGCTTTCAAGCGGCCTTGACACTCAAGGTGCAGAACGATACTGCTTGGCTTGAAAAAAGACCTGCAGAAGAACTTGGATTGATCCACCAGTTTGGAATGAAGGGATGCCCTTCAGGCCCCGACAAATGCTCAGATTTTTGGGGCAAGCCTCGCTATCATCCACCATCATACGATGATATTCCTATATGTAACTTTGAGAAGTGCAACAAAAACTTTTGCATTTTCAGACACACATCTTCAAACTCATCCGTTGCTAGTGTTACACCACCTTCATCTGTGAATACTGATTTGATGGCACGGAACCATTCCTTGGAGAAGGAACTTGCTCAAGCTCGAAATATGTACGCCGACCTTTATCTGAAGTATGACAAATTCTGCTCTATTTGTACGGGAGCTTGTGGTGTGGTGGCTTTATTACCACCCCCTGAACGTACAGCGGATGGACTCATATTCAACGAGAAAGTGATTACTTTCTTATTTTCTGTAGCACCATGTTTACAATCGAATCAAGTCTTTTGTAGCTATGCTGCCTTGCATCATTTCCCATGGCAACCTACTTTCGATGATGTTGCCACAACATGGGGTTGGCCCAAACCATCTCTACAACAATACTTACATGTTCCATCACTTACTTCTAATAATACGTCTCAGACTTTACTTGATGCAGCGTCATCACATACTCCTATGGACGCACGGACAGTTTCATCTTCTGATGATATGATTTCACAAAATGCCGATGACCATACGATGCTTCCTCCTCCTTCTCGTAGTTCGAGTTCACATTCTCCTCGCCTGATTACGGTTCCAAATGTGGCAACCACTTCGGCTTCTATAGGTACGCCATCTCCAAGTCGGTGTCAATTGAATGATATCTGCACATTATGTTTACAACTGTCCATTCAGCCTCCTACTATATCAAACTTACATTTAGCCATACTGCAACTCTTTGCGCCTCCCAGTTCTTTGGAACATGCTCATTTAATTGAACTTTTTAAGGATTTGCCTTTACATATTGCTCGCTTTGATCGGCAATGGGGTTCCTTCCCTATCATGGCACAAATTGACTGTGTAACATTTCCCACTGATGCATTTCTTGTAGAATGCTATTTTTCATTCTTGGTTTCAAACAGTTTTTTACTTTTTGTGGTGGGACAGCAGCCACCGACGATGGACTGGGGTAAACCATCTGAGAATAATGTTTTCGGAGATGGTCGACCTCTTCTTGACGGTCGTATCCTATGGCGCGCATCTACGGATCACCACAATGCTGCAATCAATCTTCATAAACGTTGTAATAATGCATTGTTGGCATTTCACACCTCTTCAAATAAGAGATTGCAGATCATTCAACGATTAGTGGACACTTTCTCAGAAGATACTGCATTTTATATTAATAATGATGTTTCTTTAATCTCACAACTTTTGGCTTGGCTGAAACAACGACCGGAACTTCAATTCCTGTTGTCACATGTCACACCATGGATTAACCGTCCTGCTTTACTTTTTAAAGGAGTTGGACGGGGCAGAGCTAATCACTTAGCCATCAATACTGAACATCCTTATCGAAATAATTTTGTGAATATGATTCAGAGAGTTCATCATTTAGATGGTTATGCTGCAGACATTTCGATTGACCCTGCATTTCTTGGATTATATGCTCCCGATGTATTTGATGAACATGCATATGACCCTTTCGCGTTTTTCTCTTACACATATACAATTATAGTACTTCTTGGATTCAAACCGGGATATACTGAGGACAATTCTACATGGTGCATTGATCGTATTGACACCACTTTGCATTACATTGTTTGCAATATGAGATGGTTGTCTTTGGAACAAAATACTGCCAATAGATTGAATACTTTATCATTTGCTCAGCAGCAACGACGTGAGCGTGAGCATAAACGAGCTCATAAAAGGGCATTACGCAATTTTAGAATGGCTAAGGCAAGGGTTAAGTCTTTTCAATGATTATGAGTCTCTTGATTTGTGACTTGACTAATCCTCATTTCCTTCTTATCATCGTTTATTATACGATAGAGAGCATGTTTGAACCGTGAGGGCGGAACTTTAGTTTTTTTATGGGCACTTTTAGTTGCACTCGATGATAAATACTTTTGTCATATATTGATTTTGTGCACCACATTCTAAGAGTTCAGTATGCTTACCCCACACCCAGATATATATTTTTTGTTGGGTGGGTGGGATTGGCTTTTTATATTTCGACATACATCATTGTTATATTTTATAATGGGACAGTCACCATGGATTGGTCATACTTTGTCACTATGAGACATTAATTTCATATGACTTCAAACATTTATTATATGTTTGGATGACTGTTGACTTTGTCACATGTCAATTACCATGGATGAGTCATACTTGGTCACTAGATGACTTGATGACTGATATGACTTCGAACATTTCTTATATGTTTGGATGACTGTTGACTTTGTCACATGTCATTACCATGGATGAGTCATACTTGGTCACTAGATGACTTAATGACTGATGATTGCAGATCTAATTACTTTAAAGATCGAATCTTATCCAAAATTTGTCAGCAATGATTGTCGACTGAATGATACTTTAACTTAGAAGGGCGTGGTGAACGTTATTGTTTCCAAAACCGTTCCGTAAGCGTACCACCAGTGTCCCAAGTGCTGGTCAATGTGCATACTTTAATATATGATATAATTTAAAGTAAATTTATCAACTACTTCTTGTTCTACGACAAGACTCGAGTGCTTGACTTAAGGATTGAGGTGTGCCCATTTGTCACTTTTCTTGAGATTGTCAGGGACATAATCAATCCTACATCTAATCGGAATATTATAGTTTTCTTCCCCCCGCGGTGGATGACACCGTCCTGAAGTCTTCCAGGGTCCGCTGTTTTAGCGGGTGCCTCTGTATTACACATTGTGACCCCTTACACACGGTGTGGCAGAGAGTATACAAAAAAAGAAAATATATATATATATATATAAACCCCCAAGTGCTAGTAGCGGTACGGCACATTATACCAGTACTGTGTATAGTATTGTGTATCCTCAGAGGGGGGCCACATTGTCGATACGGGCCTCTCCTACTGATTCATTTGCATTGAGATGATGGGCATGATAGTGCGGTATCGCCCATATAATCCTACGGTGTGAAAAGTGGGACAATGCAGTGTTGTCCTACATGTACGAAGTAGGATACAATTATATCAATCATGGCGCATTTTGACCGTCGTCATTCTCGGCTGACATAACCTCGCATATACTGCAAGCATAGCTGGGGAAGCAGAAATATGTCAATTGACACATGCTTGATGTTGAGACATATCATGCTTGGAAATAAATAAACGAATCTCAGAGCAGAGATATTGTACGGGCTGGTACTTATATATCAATAAAAACTAGATCCGGCTGAGATTGCCGCCTCCATGAACCATAGATTCAAACACCCATTCCCCATTTAGTCAGAATGATACGTATAATGTTAGAAGGTCTCAAAACATTATGGTTAATGCCATCTTCACGTGTATTTACCTATATCACATCTTGAGGCGTTCTATAGAGACAAGCATACTTATAGAGACTTGCGTATGTTATGTGCTAGCTGCCTATTTTGTGTTGGTTATTATTGGTGTTACTCGATTAGGTGATTAGGTTCATCGGCCATTTCATCATTGAGAATAGCCTACGATTTTCCTTTGTACAGATCATGCTCAACATCTCTAGACCACCTGAATGAACAAATGGTTGAATTTCTGTTATATTACTGGCAATATTATCCCAAGACTGAATGGAAATTATTATGATGATCAAAATGTTCATATTAAAATGATTATGACGTCCCTAATGATGCCACGACCTATTTGACCGTCGCAGAGGCTACACGCCATGCTGGCAAATGATTATGTTCCATCTGTATTACCTTTCTTGTTCCATCATTTCTTGTGTAACGATCACAACTTGCATCATCCTGATGTAAGTAATATTACTACTAACATATTGGTTATTGTCATGCATCCATTATGCACTACTTGACTACTGCAATCCTATTGCTGCGCATGCACCTGTTAAAAGTGCACCAAAAGCTGCGAGCTACGTGGCTGCGTCACGCGTTAGGTACGGTCATCCACCCCCATCATCTAAATCCGAAACACGTGCTTATCCTGACTCCTTTATACATATCGCATTTCGCAACATAGTGCAAATTCGTAAGTAGTGTGAGCGCTGCTCAAGCGCACCGCGATTGAGATATTCATCTTTGTATGATGATGGTAGCCAACCTCATGGAATTGTTCCGCCGGAATGCGTAACCTACACATTTGCCCGCATACATGTTGTCACAACTGTGGTAACCGACACTCAGACCCCAATACACGGGGGGCGTGGACGCCCGAAAGCGACCCGCTCACATCGCGACCACAACCACGTCACTTTCACCCTCCAGCTTTGCGCCTCTCCAACTTACATTCAGATTTGCAAATCGCAAGTGTATTTTCCAATCAATCATCCGAGACTCGCGTCGCATTTATACCACGACCGCGACCACGGACCACAAATCTACATCAACATTGACAGGCGCCCAGTCCGAGCTGCTCGAGCATTGTTGAGAGACAAACATGACGTCTCAAGTTGGCTTTGCAATATGACAACACCCAATGCACTTCTCGCGTCGCATGACATGACAACGCGAACGCAAGCACTTGTAGAAGCCGAACGCCATTGTCACCAATAACCAATAGTCACAAAGCATCCGAACTGACAATGCATTTCTCTTTGCTAGCTCAAGTATTTAGCTTGCTGTTGCGATCGTTGCAGCATCCGAACCTTCAAACCCATTCTGCCGTACAACCGTGCTAGTTGCTTCTAGACGCTCGGTATGAACAACCATGATATATAGTTGTATACCGTGAATATATGTAAATCTTTATCACTTGCAGTTTGTAAGAGTCTAGTTGAGATTCTCAGAGTGCCTGCACGCCACTCCGAGCTAAGACACCGAAGTCGTGCCCACGCGCTTGTTTCACTCGTGAATTGTCCGCGTTGTTGCTTGCGTGTTCCCTTGTTTTGTTTTACGTTTCACTGCCTGAATGTGAATCTACACTCCAGAAACGCGAGTAGGAACGCGCGCTCACGAAGCCAATGCATGAGTCTGCATAAGGGAAGCGCGTATGCACTTGACATGTTTTCCGTCGCGCACTCGCAGCCGGATACGTCACTGTCCGCGACCGTACCGATCCGCGACAGCCCCAAGATCGTTTACGAGTATGAAATATGTCTTAGAAACGTTGTAAGTTGACAGTTTTCCATGTGAACGAGCAACGCCAAAACCTCTCGAAGCTGTGTTGGCTCTGAATTCACACCAAAGGAGCCAACCAGCTGCGAGTGCGCTAGGCAATGTGCGCGTTCACACGCGATAATTTCCGGATCCACAAGCCAAATTTGAGTAAGTTTCACTTAGCAAATTCGCATACCGCAGGCCTTCCCCGTTGCGAATGGCTAAGCTGGCGTGTGAGACAACGTATAGGAATTCACGGCTGTAGTTGCGCCGATGCGAGACTGCAAAACTCGGCCCATGCCTTTTGCTGAAAAGGTTGCGGAACGTTTCCCCCCACGTTTGCTTTTGTACTTTCCGTTGCGAATTTAACTCGCGCAGGTCTCGTCCACTTTTAATCCCCATCGGGACTCGAGTGGCTCGCCGTGGGAATTCACGGCCGACGTCGCGCTGACTTGAAGCCCGCGACCTAACCCATGCTTTTTGGTGAAGTGCTTGCCCCAGCCAAGCACGGTTTCTCGCAGTTTCTATCATATGTCTTGCTGTGAATTTAGACGTGCCAGCTTGGAAAGCACACACAGTAGGTGTGCCAGGGGCACTACGACGTATACTCGGAATGATGTTTTTGGTTGAAACGTGCAAAGGTACACAATTCGGTTTTTATAATATACTGGATCAGGGCCAGATTGAGGTGCAAACGATAGTTCGGTTCCGAGTTCTGAAGGCTAAACACTTCTCAAGTGCTCTACTTATTCACTCGTAACTCGGGCTGCAGGGTCAACCACCCGGCACCCGATGTCACACCACGGCCCAACGTTCGATTCCTGATCCGATCTCATTTCTAATTCCGATTCGTCATTCTCGATTCAGATGTCACGTCGACGGACTGACACGATGCCTGTCATACAGTACTGTCATACTACTGTACTGTCATTCTACTGTACTGTCATAGTGTCATAATGTCATACTGTCATACCCCCGACATCTGATACTCGATTTCATTGTCTTTCTGATCCCGATGCGAATCCGGCCATTCCCCGAGGGTCTGACTAAGTGCCACGATGACCACCCCACAGTACTGTCATACTGTCATAGTGTCATACTGTCATACCCCGGACATTTGGTACTCATTCTCATCGTGATTTCAAGCCCAATTTCACTGTCATCGTGTCAATCCCAGATTACTCCCGATGACACACACAGACGCATAGACATATCGGCTCACGCTGTGCCTCCGGGCACAACTCTCCCCCCCTTAGGAGTGGTCTACCTCCTGGGATCACTCCGCTAAGGTACCTATCTAAGTTCCAGTTCTTAGGTTTTCTGGTTCCTTCTTGGCTCCAGTTCTTAGGTTCTCTGGTTCCTCTTCGAGCACAAATTTGCCTACCGCTACCAGGGCACCACTTTCATAAAGAAGGGTGCCACTTGGAATCTAAAGCGGGCCTTCAGTCTTGCGGAGGCGTAGATGTCGGAAAAGTTGTCGCAGCAGGGGCGCTGGTACAGGGTATACACTCGCAGATTGACCCGCTCCAGTTTGCTGCGGATGGGGTCCCAGCTGTGCAGTTTTCGGATGGCTGCCGGTCGCCCATCTGCACGCACATGGTGTCGAAGCAGTGCAGCGTAGCAAGGGCGTGGGTGGTGCTGAGTTCGTCCATATGCAAGTGGGCTTCATGTACTGCATACCGTACATGCAGTAGGTGCACACCAGCGGGGGGGGAAGCTGGCGCATCATGGGGCGAAGCCGCAGCGCGTTGGGGAAGCGACCTCTGGGGTTTTCCATGAACCAGTGCTTCGGCTCTAGGTAGTCGATGATCTGTAATGTTCGCCGCACGATCTTGTCAGCCTGAGGAAGGTCAGGAGGTCCTCCAGTGGTGCGCGCCTGACTGTACTGCCTGCAGGGGGGGCTGGCCCAAACGACATCGAAGAATCCAGGCGGGTATTCCTTGTAGTCCCACTGTAAGATGTCCTGCACATGAGTGGGATGCCAGATGTGCTCGGAGTCGAGGGTCACCACTGAAGCGGTGGGGAAGCAATTTAGGAATTCTCTCTCTACCGAGCCAGTACCGCTGAAAAGTACAAGGATCCTGGGCACACGGGTTGCCTCTGTCTGAATCGCCATTAGCTCTGTCACCAGTGCTAATGACCCATCTTCTGCGAGTTCTTGACGCTCCCACGGCAGAGGGGTATCATGCTCCATCTGTTCGAGCTGGTCCAGTTCATCGCAGGGGTTGGTGATGAGATGAGCAAGCGTCACTCCAGCTTGAGCAGAATGACGGCCACGTTGCTCACGCCGCCGTGTGGCTTCGTCGCGAACTTGTGCTTCCATGCGCAGTCTCGCTTGCTCGAATTCACGAAGCTGTTGAAGTGGGCCTCCGCGTTCGAGTTTGTCACGGGTCCTCCATTGGTCGTGGGCTTTGGAGTAGCCAGTCCAGCGACCTTTCCACTCCTCCACCTCTTTCCCTCGTACAGACCGCACTCGACGTGCGAGGATGCGTTCGACATGTGCCGCTTTCTGACCGTCCACTACCACCTCTTCAGGCACTGCCAAGTGGTCGCGCGCGGCGAAGGCGTTCTGACCGCTGGCTGGTGTATGGCTTGAGGCGATGTTGAGCGAACACGTCGTGTATCCGCCAGTGGGGGGGGAGGCGTAAGCGGTAGGCTACTGGAGCTCCTCTGTCGGCCTCCGGCATGGTCATCTGCATATCGCTGAAGAAGCGCTCGGTTACAGGGACTGGTCCATGCCAGCGTTTAGCCAACTTCCTGCAGATGGAGCGATCCATTACTTTCTCGGTAACGATGCTTCGCCTTTATCCAGACCAGATCCCCGACAGCATACTCCCGCTGTCCGTGCCTGCGATCAAACTGCTCGCGCTGTCGTTGTTGAGCTAGCTCCAACCGTTGTATGGCGTCCCGCAGTTGCGACGAAAATTTCGCGGCCACTTCGTGGGCGGTACCCACTCCCCCTGTTCGTCGTCCAGCGGTGGACTGCGCGGCCTCCAGGAAGAGGTCCAACTGAGATAGCGGCGAGAATCCAAACACCAGTTCAAATGGCGTGAAGCCAGTGGATTCACTTCTGGAGTCATTGATCGCGAACTCCATGTTAGTGGTAAACAAATCCCAGTCTTCCACATTAGCATCCACGAAGGACCTGAGCATGTCCTCAATGACGCGATTGCTGTGCTCCGCCTGCCCGTCAGACCGAGGGTTGTACGGAGTGGTGCGAGCTACTTTCACGCCCATCAGGCTACTGTAGACCGGAGGAACCCTTTAGGGTGCTCCCTGACGGTCGTTTGTGGCCTGGGGCAGACTTTGGGTTTAAGATCGGGAAACGAATGTTGACTTTTCTGAGCCCATTTGAGTCCCCTGTTAGGGCTGATATGCGAGCCCACAAATATTATACAGTATATCAAATAAACACTGTGCTGTTGAACGACACACACAAGTGTAACAGTATAGCGGGTTGTGAGTTGCAGTCTCCGTAGAAGATCTGCTGAACCACAACGCTTCCTCACTTTTATACCTACGTCACCCATCATCTTAGATGGTACCGCCATTGGGTTGTGAACCCGAGACGTAGGTTGAACGACCAGCATGGTAATAACGACTAGTTCGTTCATGCTGCACATGCGAGTTCCGCGCATGCTGAAAGCTAAAGATGGTTCTTGGTTTGTTTCCAAGATGTATCTTTGCTTTGCCATCTTCGAGTTCAATCATACGAACTCTCGATGACAGGGATGCCTGATGATATGACATAATCATCTGGCGACATGTACAGTCATCGTCGACCGTACTGACGACTGTCATAAATGTATGACGCGACTCGACCTGTACAGTCATGATCGACCATACTGTCGACTATCATAATAATATATGACATGACATGACATGACATGGTATGATATGTATGACAGGTATGACACGTATGACATGTATGACACATATGTCATCGGTCATAACCCTGACAGATCTCCCCTCTTAAGAGAGTTGTGACCTCACAACGGGCATACCTTTGTATATGTCTTTGATGTCTTTGTTGTTGTCGCTTCTTGCTGGTACCGGTCTTTTTACACCGATTTGAGGCGTCCCTCATGGTGTTTTTAGGTTATTGGGGGAAACTGAGTCCACTTTAGTCCCTCACCTTAGGCATTTAGCCATACAGTCCTTAGGATGCAGCCCACCTTTCCGGAAATCGTATCGTTGAGTGACGTTCCAAGGTTCAATGAAGAGCGTTTTCGCGATACAATCCTACGCTGGATTACTGATTGATCCACACGTTATCATGTATGTGCTAGACGATTCAAAGCATCCGAAGTCTACGTTACGGATTATTTGCGCTAGCCGTCGTCGCCTTTGCGCGATCGATGATCCCACGATTATAACGAATTATATTCGAACGATTCTCGGCCTGATATAGTGCACCCAACTCTTCCTCCCCTCCTTAAGCTACTTTGGAGGATCCTAGGCGGTGATGGGGAGCCCGATTTCGATAATAAACGAACAAAGGGGCTTGTTTTAATGCAAACGGAGCGGCCTTGCTTAACGGAATTGGACTTATAATCCTTAACCGGTATGCTCAACTCCTCAATATTTTTGTTTAGTACGCACGCTTTGACGAACATCTATCGCGATGAGTGAGAATGAATTCGCCACGTACTAATGTGAAATTTATTTAGTCATGTTTGTCAAGCACAACTTAGGATCACAACTCCTTCTACCTCAGTCATTATCTCCGGTAGCTTCGGATGACTGGCCAAGAATCCGATGACAAACCACGGTTTTGGCAAAGGTAGCATTTAGCAGTTTTTTATTTATCCACAGATATGATATCTCGCATGTGTGCGTATCTGTGCAAGGGTATGATTTTGAACAAGGCTCACTACACCTTTAGCAAGGATCAATTCCTGCTTCAATGCAACATAATGATAAACATTAAGAGCAAGGTTGTATAGATGATCGACATGTATTAGTATATATTACAAGAAGTAAGGGCATAAGGCTTAATATAATGTTTAGCCTTCATAGGCAGCTATAATGTCTGCTGCATTGGTCAGCTCTGTGGCTTTGACCCAGGTGTCATGCTCAGGACCGTAGCCTGCATATCGTACTAAATAGTATTTGACACCTCTAGTGAACTTATCCGAGAGTATATGTGATATCTCAAATAGTGGTTGTCCTTCTTCGGTGATCATCTGTGGCAGAGGCAAAGGTGCTTGAATCGAGTCGTTGTACAGCTCTAATCTGGAAACAGGCTGTACCGGATGAATACGGATATCAAGATTTCCGAAATCTAACTCGTATGCACGTCCATGGCTAAGCACTTTGGAAATAGTGAACGGCCCAATATATGGTTGCTTAAAGTGTCTGCCTGCCTCTGTCAAACCAGTCCATTGAATAAACTCGGTCCGTAAAAGAACTTTCTGCCCAACTGCAAATTGCTTAGGCATGTGAGTCTTATTGAATCTGGCTTGGCTAATTTCTGCTGCTCGGAAAATGTTGTCTACCGCGTTGGCATGAACAGCCGAGTACTGGTCAAAATGATCTCGAATAGCTTTTTGTATTGGAACAGGAGCTTCTGGCGGAATAGTAATAACCAGATCATGAGGCGAGAGTGGTTGCGCCATCGAGTCGAGATAAAATGGTGAATAACCAGTTGATGCAGAAACGGTATTGTTAATTGCAAACTCCACCAGAGGCAACTTGTCCTCCCACGAATTGGCTGAAGTATCATTGCAACAACACCTGAAAATGAAAATGCTACTAATCAGTTTGTAAACCAGAGGATGGTGAAATCAAATCATGAATCAACAATCTGAAATTTACCTGAGGATGTCCTCAATGAAGGCATGGCTTCTCTCATTGGCAGCATTCGACTGTGGATGGTGTGACGATGTCATGGACAATCTCGTACTAGTAGATTTCCACAGTGTTTGCCAGAATGTAGAGGTAAATCTGGTGTCTCGATCTGAGATGATGTTCCTCGGAAGACCATGGAGCTTGAAGATATGCTGCATATATATAGAAGCAGTATGCTGAGCTGTCCAGGTCATGCTGAAGGGAATGAGATGACAACGATGGGAGAATTGGCACATTACCACAAATATACTGTCGTGCCCATTAGTGGTGATAGGCAGATCAGTGATCCAATCAAGAGATACATCAAGCCATTTTGTCTTAGGCACGGAATATCGTATGTGTGCCTGACCATAAGGCTTGTGTCGCCTCGTTTTCTGGCGCTGACAAACGGGGCACTCCCGAATGTACTTGATAGCTGCCGTTGCCATTCCTGGCCAATAATACCGGCTACGCAGAAGATGAAGCATGCGATTTTTGCCTACATGACCAGAAATAGTGGCTGAGTGGCACTCATGAAGAAGAATGTGGCGAAGTTGTGTGATCTCACCGTCATCTGTGGGGACTTTAGCTGTTGGTGGAATGTACAGCTGTCTGCCATATATGGTCTTACGATAGATCAACCCCTGAATGAGCTCGAAGCTGTAGCTGCTGACTGACTGTGATGAAGTCGATGATGTCAGCTTAGCCAAAATAGTCTGTGCAAATGTGTCACGATCATATTCGGATATAATGATGTCGTGTAGCTGATGAGCTGATGAAGAAGATATAAGAGCAATGAATGTAGGATCTGCGGATGGAATGACTTCACTGATGTCCATGTGTTGAAGACAATCAGTAAGTTCAAAAAGTGTAGAGATACGCGTGAGTGCGTCTGCAACCTTATTCTTCTCGCCAGCAATGTGCTCTATACGGAAGTTGTACTCAGAGAGCTCATCCAACCACCGTGCCTGTTTGGGGCTCAGTGTGGATTTGGTCTGGAAATAAACCAGTGGCTGATGATCTGAGCGTACAATAGTCTCAAGAGCTCCCAACAAGATGTGGCGAAAGAATCGGAAGCCTTCCACAATGGCAAATAGCTCGATCTCAGGAATAGGCCAACGTCTCTGTGTATCGGATAGAGTGACGCTGTGATAGCCACATGGCTTCATACCTTTTCCTTGATCCTGGAGTAATACTTGGCCAACGTGTGTGCCTGATCCATCGACCTCCAAAATAGATGGCAGTTTCTGATCTGGAAGTTGTAATACTGGAGCGTTACAGATGGCACTTTTGAGGTTATCAAATGCCTGCTGCTGCTCAGTTTCCCAGACAAACTCTGCATTATCTTTAAGGAGACGATTGAGAGGTTCGGCAACTTTGGAGAACTTTGGTATGAATCTCCTAAATTGACCAACCATGCCCAAGAATGACCGAAGGGATGACTTGCCATCTTTAGCCATACGGCGTAGAGGCTGCTTTCCAACGGTAGGACCATAAGACACTGGAGGCTGAATTGCCATGACTGCTCTGATCCTGTCTTCGATGATGGATAGGCCTGCTTCAGATATGTGATGTCCGATAAAATCTATAGATTTGACGAACAACTCCACCTTGGAAGGCCTAATGAAGAACTGGTGATCTCTGCAACGCTGGAGGAACTGTCGAACATGCTTCACATGACTGTCAAAATCTGGACTGTATACAATAGTGTCGTCCATGAATATGACAAGGAACTGGTCGATGAAATCAAAGAATGCCCGATTTCCTACACGAAGTGCTGTTGCAGGAGCATTGGTCAATCCGAAAGGCATAACTGTCCATTCATAAGAACCGTATCTGGTGCGAATAGCAGTTTTATGTATATCATCCGGATGAATGGGGATTTGGTGAAAGAACTGGTTGAAATCAAATCTACTGAACCATCTTGATCCCTTCAGCTGCTCTAGTAGGGTGTCATGTGGTGGTAGTGGATACGTGTCCTTGATGGTGATGTTATTCAGGGCACGATAATCACAACACATCCTCCACTTTCCCCCTGGCTTAGGAGCGAAAATGATTGGGCATCCATATGGCGATGATGATGGACGAAGGATACCCAACTCGACATATTTGATGATTTGCCGTTTGAGTTCCTCCATCATGGGTGCTGGAATGGTGCGTACTGGCTGTGAAGGAGGCTTATGTCCAGGTTCGATGTCGATTCTATGATATCCACCTTCAAACCGCTCTGGCCTATGACCAGCCGGAAGATCCTCTTGGAAAACGTCTGAAAAGTCTTCTTTCACTTGATCACGTGCTGCTGTGACCTCGGGGTCTTCCATTGTGGTGTCTGAGTCTGATGCTGCAAAGACCAATTCACCATCGACCTCGGAGAGGAAAAAGAGATATGCTACGGCTTCTTCAGCCGAACCACTGGATCGAATGCGACGGAGATGTTTCCTCATAGTGGTGGCACTGACCAATTCCATTTCAGGAAGGCCATCTGAGTCTGGAGTCTGCTCAACTCTGGACAATACTGTGCGAATACTGGAGCCTGATGAATGCTTCCTAGTGATCGTCAGATTTTTGGTCTGAAAGTCAATATGTGGATTCCTCCTCTCCAACCAATCTTGACCCAGAATGACAGTGAATGGTTTCATGTCAATGATGTAGAGATCTACTGAATCCTTATACTTGCCCAGCGTGAATGTAGCATTGGGAAGATAGGATGTACAGGGTAATTGGCTTCCTCCAGCCAACCCCACTGAGAATGATGATGAATCTGATGGTGATATACCCAGCTGAGAAGCAAATTGTCTGTCGATAAAAGATGATGTGGCTCCTGGATCAACCAAAATGTGAGTATTCTGTCCATGGACTTTCCCCTTATACAGCAACAGCTTTTTCTGCGATTTCAGCTGTGCTGTCTGAGATTGCATCTGTGCGATGTTTTCTGTGGGATTATCCATCTGCTGAAACTGTAGTGTCAGTCTGGATAGGACTTCCTCTGAAATACTCTCAATCTGGCCACTTGCTTCAGTGGCATTTTCTGGCTGATCTACCCTCGGGGTGCTCTCATCACCGGTACTTGTGCAGTACCCTGAGAGTTTCCCTGAGCTGGAGCTGCTGGAACTGGAGCTGCTGGATCTGAAGTTGCAACTGCTGCATTGATACTTTGCTGATTTTTTAGTTCCTTGACCAGGGTGTTGATTGTGTTAATGAGTTTGTTAGACCCATCTTTAGCACCCTGATTCTTCTGTGGCTGTCTCTGATTCTGAAAGGGATTCTGTGCTGGTGGCTTGCCTTTGATCTGCTTTCCATCATTGGTAGTGGTGGCCCAACAATCCTTCTCGATGTGACCTGGTCGATCACAACGATGGCAAGTCTTATTCTGATTCTGTTTCTGTGATTGTCCTTTTCCTTTTCCTTTTCCCTTGCCTTTGCCACTTTTTCCTTTATTCCTATTCTGATTGGACTTCTGACTGTCATTCTGTTTCCAATTCTGATTTTTGGATCTGTCATATGGCTTATTGCCACGTCCTCTGTCCTTATCCTTTTTGGCTGGCCCTCCAGATGACTGTTCCTTCTGCCCTCGATAATGAAGAGTCTCTGATTGCTTCGAATGAACGACATAGTTCAAGTCGAGCAATATCTGTGTGGTTAGTGACCACGACATATTATTCCTTTCTGTCTCTGTCAGGAATCGTAAATGAAACTGTCTGCGAAGTTCCGGATCTACGCTGTTGACGAATCTGTCCTTTATCAACACATCTTCCAGTTCAACTGCTGCCAGTGCAGCCAGTGAAGTGAATGTGCGTAGATAATCTGAAAAAGTCTGGTTTTCCTGTTTCAGTGACATTAGGTGTTTTTTAGCCACTGATCTTTTATGGGGGTTACCAAACTGTCTGAGGAAAATCTCTCTGATTCCTGCAAATGTGGCATCTGGTTGATTTGCCACGACCTGGAAATAGTGTCGATCATTATTCTGTATGAGGGTCAGGAAAACTGTGATCAGGTCTTTATCTGGAACTCCTGGATACGTGAATTGGAAGTATCTATCCACGGTTTCCAACCAAACCTCTGCGTCCATTCCTGATTTGTACTGATTTGGTGGTGCCATTTTCACTTTGGGAACCAAACTGGATGGAACTGGTGCTGGTGCTGTATCTGGATCTGTGAAAATCATTGGAGGATTGTCTGCAGTATATTCTTCATCTGGTTCCTGAGGCTCGTTTTCAGGATCTCGATATCTGCTCATATCAGGCTTCATTCGGCTGATATTGTCGAAGAACCCTATCTTGTCGAATCTGGTCTGGGTATTATCATAACCAGCGTGCCATTTCGGGATCTTGAAACGACTGTATGCATCATATGAGCCTAAGATGTCAAAGAACCATGTAGACGGATCTGCATTGATGGGTGGAATATCTGGATCTTCTGCTTCTGCCATCTAATAAAGACAAAACACAACACCAAAATCTCTTCAGCTAACTGAATGTGTATAGATATATATATACCTATGTTATATATGGTATTTAGGGTTTTTATGATGAGGTTATGCATGTACATATATCCACCTTCTTCCCCCCTCAAGGAAGTGTGTGATACAGTGGCAGTTGTCAATTGCCAATACCTCATTCAGCATGCATTCCTTATAGGAATCAGCTGTTACAATTTTAGGGTTGCAGCCCTACAGTCCTTGGGTTGTAGCCCTGCAGTTTTTGGGTTGTTGCCCTACAGTTTTAGGGTTGTTGCCCATAGTATTATCATGTCTATGATGATTTAGCATGATATAATAATGCCAAAAAACGAAGTTTTTCGAAATAAAACTGGCATTTTTGGGCATATATAGTTACAGTGGCCCTGTTACTCAATACAGTGTTTAGGGTGTTACTTGATATCAGTAACCCTAATACAGGTAAAAAATAAGCAGTATGACGTTTTTGCAAAGATTTTTAAGCAAAACTGCATTTAATACCCATATAAACGTAAAGTGTTTTTTAGGAGGTACGTTACACCCCTGTTACACACATTTAATTTTAGGGTTGTTACAGGGCGTTACACATGCTGCATAAATCAGGGATTGATATTTGATATATAAACATTCATTTTATCAAAAAAAATCAATCCGAAATTTTCAAAATGTGTTTTACGTACAGCATTTTGAGCGATTTATTGCCATAGCAATAACGTTACCCATATATATTCAACACCTAATATTTTAGGGTGTCACACTGATATGACATGTGTCATTATGATTTTCTGATACCTTAATAGGTATAAAATCATAATCTTACATAAAATGGGCACACATTTTTCATTTTGAAATTAAACGTGGAGCTTTTTCACCAATTTTACAGCTTTTTTCAGCTGTCTGAAATATTGCTGTGGTGACATATTTCAGTGTAAATGTGGAATGTAAGTACAGAATCATTACAAGAAACTTCACTTTTGCATATGACATTTTTTCATAGCAAATAAGTGAGTTGTGCTGTATCAACACATTGTCCTTTATCAACACATCTTCCAGTTCAACTGCTGCCAGTGCAGCCAGTGAAGTGAATGTGCGTAGATAATCTGAAAAAGTCTGGTTTTCCTGTTTCAGTGACATTAGGTGTTTTTTAGCCACTGATCTTTTATGGGGGTTACCAAACTGTCTGAGGAAAATCTCTTTGATTCCTGCAAATGTGGCATCTGGTTGATTTGCCACAACCTGGAAATAGTGTCGATCATTATTCTGTATGAGGGTCAGGAAAACTGTGATCAGGTCTTTATCTGGAACTCCTGGATACGTGAATTGGAAGTATCTATCCACGGTTTCCAACCAAACCTCTGCGTCCATTCCTGATTTGTACTGATTTGGTGGTGCCATTTTCACTTTGGGAACCAAACTGGATGGAATGGTGCTGGTGCTGTATCTGGATCTGTGAAAATCATTGGAGGATTGTCTGCAGTATATTCTTCATCTGGTTCCTGAGGCTCGTTTTCAGGATCTCGATATCTGCTCATATCAGGCTTCATTCGGCTGATATTGTCGAAGAACCCTATCTTGTCGAATCTGGTCTGGGTATTATCATAACCAGCGTGCCATTTCGGGATCTTGAAACGACTGTATGCATCATATGAGCCTAAGATGTCAAAGAACCATGTAGACGGATCTGCATTGATGGGTGGAATATCTGGATCTTCTGCTTCTGCCATCTAATAAAGACAAAACACAACACCAAAATCTCTTCAGCTAACTGAATGTGTATAGATATATATATACCTATGTTATATATGGTATTTAGGGTTTTTATGATGAGGTTATGCATGTACATATATCCACCTTCTTCCCCCCTCAAGGAAGTGTGTGATACAGTGGCAGTTGTCAATTGCCAATACCTCATTCAGCATGCATTCCTTATAGGAATCAGCTGTTACAGTTTTAGGGTTGCAGCCCTACAGTCCTTGGGTTGTAGCCCTGCAGTTTTTGGGTTGTTGCCCTACAGTTTTAGGGTTGTTGCCCATAGTATTATCATGTCTATGATGATTTAGCATGATATAATAATGCCAAAAAACGAAGTTTTACGAAATAAAACTGGCATTTTAGAGCATATATAGTTACAGTGGCCCTGTTACTCAATACAGTGTTTAGGGTGTTACTTGATATCAGTAACCCTAATACAGGTAAAAAATAAGCAGTATGACGTTTTTGCAAAGATTTTTAAGCAAAACTGCATTTAATACCCATATAAACGTAAAGTGTTTTTTAGGAGGTACGTTACACCCCTGTTACACACATTTAATTTTAGGGTTGTTACAGGGCGTTACACATGCTGCATAAATCAGGGATTGATATTTGATATATAAACATTCATTTTATCAAAAAAAATCAATCCGAAATTTTCAAAATGTGTTTTACGTACAGCATTTTGAGCGATTTATTGCCATAGCAATAGCGTTACCCATATATATTCAACACCTAATATTTTAGGGTGTCACACTGATATGACATGTGTCATTATGATTTTCTGATACCTTAATAGGTATAAAATCATAATCTTACATAAAATGGGCACACATTTTTCATTTTGAAATTAAACGTGGAGCTTTTTCACCAATTTTACAGCTTTTTTCAGCTGTCTGAAATATTGCTGTGGTGACATATTTCAGTGTAAATGTGAAATGTAAGTACAGAATCATTACAAGAAACTTCACTTTTGCATATGACATTTTTTCATAGCAAATAAGTGAGTTGTGCTGTATATCAACATTTACAGTTGACAGCATTCTGGGTTTTACTGATTTAAACCCATGCACAGCAAATGTACTATGTATATATTAATCAACTTAAGTGGAAACAGCCACTTTAGTGATATTTCTCAACCTATGATTTGTTTGAGCATAGGTCTGTGCTCTTAAGATTTATCAAAGTGATATATCTTATTTGGAACAAATCTGGACTTTGCTGGATACAATTACAGCAACTTCACACAGCACATTTATGTGTGTGTGACTGTCCTTTACACTATTGTCAGAAGTCATGTGAAAACTGATCTGTGATTACATGCAAATTGAGCTGATCAATTCTGAATCAACTATCATAATGCAATGTACTTGTTGTAGTTGCTCCAGCTGATATGTGAGACGAATGGACTATGCTCAGCAGTGACCAGCTGCTTATTTGAGCATTGTATAATGCCTTCGGGTCTGGAGATATTCTCCATCCAGCCCTTCAGCATGTAGTTTTATCCTGTTTACCTTAGCTATCGCCATCACTGACATCCAACACGCACATGTGTTTGTCGGATGGTATCTATATTATCATGCACATAGTTGACATTATAGTTGATCATTTCACTTACTGAGTCAGTGAATGTCATTATACATAGTAATGTCAGTGGTGTGTGCATTGTGTAGGTACTTGCTGATTTAGTACTTGTAAGTGTGTGTGTGAATTATTTACTATACACACTTGTATGTAGGTGACTTCTGGTATTACAATACACCAAGATGATTTATCATGCAGGATGATCTGTATACCATGTACTGAATAAATCTAGCATGATATATATATCAGCTTAGGGGTTATTGTAATCCTGTATACTCTCATTTACAATAATGAGTTGCTTGATTTATTTCACATGTAGTTCCGGTGAGCATTCCATTCAGTGATCCACCATAGAACGAACATGCTCATCCCAAATCCTTCGTCAGAGCATGTCGAGCTAATTATGGTGTTAAGATCACCTTCAGGCACCTTACACTTACATGGGTTCCAATATAGCTTACATGCACTGCAGTATGCTTTGTGCATTGTATAATGTATTGTGATGTGATGCCATGTGTCCCAGTTGTTAACGTGATCAAACTGGTATGTACATTACAGCTGGTATCGTGATCAAGCTGTATGAATAATGCATGCACAATCACAGTGATGCTCAGTATAATAATGTACAGGTGGTGAAATGCACATCTGCTGCATGCACTCAGTATATACTCATGATAGTGTATACTGCAAGTATGTGTGTGTGTGTGTGTGTTGCTGCAGGTATTATTATTTCCACACACTCGACTTTTTGCACACACTATGATGTTGCTGCAGAGTATTCAATGATCTGTCATGTTGAGCGTGTGTGTGTGTGTAAGCTATTCACACAGCATTTATGCAGTTCACACTCATGATTGTAGGTTGATATAATCTGACAGTGAATAGAGTATAGTATCTCAGCAAACATTAGAGTATTATATGGCATGCTGCAGTATATTGTCATCATGCGTCCGTTCAGGATAATCCCGGATAGTATACATATATTCTGTCAGGACACCGTGACGCGCGCAGATGATGAATCAGAGATTATTGCAAGTATCGATAATGACGGTATGTTGATGACACTTCGCATACTGACATCGTCATAAAAAATTGCAAAATAATCATCGTGTACAGTAAGCGATTTGCTGCGATCATGAAAATCACGATGGTGCGCGCTGATGATTAAGAGCACATCTCGTCGCAGTATGTCTAGCACATGATACGAGTGCTAATTTTCGCGCGGATACTGATTCCGCTGATGATTTCTGCGTCCGCATCTCATTTGCGAATTTTTGTACAGCTGCGAATCGTATATGCGCATACATATGATCACTGCGCGCATGTATGCCGCATGCACACCTTGTCGCGCAGTATAGGTGACGATCAGCTGCTGTATACGATCTGCGAATGCGAATGCGTCGATATATCCTCGCGCACTATCTTCGCTTATACAGCGGTCAGTATATGCAGTATATCAATGTTTATGCGATCGCGACGCCAGATATTACTCGCGCTCCGCAACCTGCATACACAAAATTTTTGATATCTACGCGCTGCACACAATTGAGTTCTCGTGCTGTTCGTGCCT
>LGRX02035156.1:0-56555 GCA_001247695.2 Cymbomonas tetramitiformis | reverse complement strand
AGCGGGTGGGGGAGGTGGTTTGCTTGGTGCCGGGGTGCTCGGTGGGGGCCCTAGGGAGCAGACGAGCCCTGACGGAGCATTTCCGGCGAAGCCACCCCGGCGCATTGGGGCTTCTGCTGTCTGCGGCGAGGCTAACGCGGTGCCCTGAGCAGAGTTGTGGGCATATCCTTTCCGAGCCTGGATTGCGCCAGCACCAGGGGCGGGGTAAGGACTGTCTGGCTAGCCATGCTCAGCGTTGTGCACGGGCTCAGATGGGAGGGCAGTGGGGGCCGGGGCAATCCACGGGCGGAGGGGCAGGCACAGGGGCAGCGCGGAGGCGAGAGCTTGGTGGGGGACCCGGATGGGCTTGGAGAGGCGGGGTGCACATGGCTGCAAGCATTGAGTATCGATCAGTGCGCTGCCAGCGACTTCCCTTCCCTGATGGTGCCGAAGAAGTGGTGGGGACTGATCACCGAGTGTGTGATGGTCGCACTTCGGAGGATGCGGGTGGACACAGAGGACGTCGAGGCCTACAAACTGTTCTTTTTGCTCCCGCGCCTGGTTCTTCAGCCAGTCCAGAAGGGGTTGGAGCAGGGTGTGGCCCAGGTCATTAAGGAGCGTTGCGCCCGCTTCCTGCGTGGCGAGTGGGAGGGGCTGCATGCGGAGGTGCCGGGGGATCGACGAGCTGTGGCCGAGGCGGATGAGGAACGGGTGCTGCGAGATGCGGTGTGGTTGGTGAAGGCGGGGCAGCTGGGAAGGGCAGCAAAAAGGCTGGAGTTGGCCAAGCTAGCACCGGCAACGGAGGAGACGTTGCTGAAGCTGGAGCGGTTGCACCCGGCTGGGACAGGCAGGAGGCAAGATGTGGGAGAGGATCGCCGGCGGGAGCTTCGGGAGCAGGCGCTTGAGCTGGATGAGAAGACGTTCGATGATGTAATGCGTCATCTGCCGCGGGCCTCGGGACCGGGCAGCTCTCAGTGGCGCTGGGAGCATATGTGGGCGGTCCATGTCTCTGGTGGGCGAGATGCACTGTTGGAGGTGTGCAACCATCTGGTGGCAGGTCGGGCCCCGGCGGGGGTTCGGGAGTGGTTGGCAGGCGCTAGGTTAGTGGCGTTGCTGAAGGACGACCTCGGCGTCAACGTCCAGCCCATTGCGTGTGGCGAAGTTCTCCGGAAGCTAGTGGCGAAGGTCATATGCAGGCAGCGTGCGAAGGCCCTCAGGGCTCGATTTTGTGGGCGTCGACAGGATGATGAGCATGGTGGACTGCGGGCGGCCCAGATTGGGGTTGCGGTGAAGGGAGGGGCGGACCTGGGGGTCCACACTGTTCAGGCGGCCCTGGATCGGCACCCGGAATGGGTCTGTGTTAAGGGAGATGCCAGGAATGCCTTCAATGCGGTGCACCGTGAGGCAATGTTTGAGGCTATCGAGCGGGACTTCCCGGAGCTGTGGGCATGGACGGACCTTTGTTATGGGGTGCGTGGATGCGAACCTGGGGTTTTGGCTGGGGGGCGTCGATGGCTCAGTGATGCGGTTTGTCAAGTCGAAGGAGGGCACGCAGCAGGGGGACCCCCTGGAGCCGCTTTACTTGGCTGCCCCGTTGCAGGTGGTGCTGGAGCGGGTTCAGGAGGGACACCCTAGCTAGTGTGGTCATCTCTGCCTACTTGGATGACGCTTTCTTCCTGGGCCCTCCGATTGTCGCGGCGCTCGCGTATGAAACTTATATGGAGGAGACAGTGGCGATTGGCCTGGATATTCAGTCGGTGAAGTCAGCGGCTTTCTCGCCTGAGGGGGACGCCAGTTGCTTCGAGGTCGGGATGCCGGGTGCGCGGGGGGAGCTGGACTTCATCGATGTCTTGGGAGTGCCGGTGGGGAAGGCAGAGGCGGTCAGTGCGGAGATGTTGAAGAAAGTGGAGGAGTTGTGTGCCATTCTGCCCATCTTGAACAAGCTCGGGCACGCGCAGGCCCAAGGGCTCCTGCTTCGATTCTGTGCCCACCCGAGGTTGGGGTTCTGGCTACGAGGTATGCCGCCGGAGATGATGCGGGAGGCGGCTGAGGAGCATGACAGGAGGATGCAGGGGGCGTTGCGGGACTTGCTGACTGGCGGTGGATTGGCGTGGCATTCCTGTGAGTTTGCCAACCTCCCGCATGGGATGGGCCTGACCAAGGCGGCGAGGGTTAGCAGTGCGGCCTGGCTTGGTGGATTAGCGCAAATCTGGGAGGATATGCGGGAGCTCTTTCCAACATTGACGGAGGGAACGAGGACCTCGGGGCTGAGAGCGACTTGCCGTATGTCAATTCTTTGCAAGCGGCCATGCAGAAGGTGTCGGAGGCGGTGGAGGTGATTTGAGGAGGCGAGGGGAGCAAATGAGCATTTGCCACCGCAAGTGCCGAAGGCGGACGATGCCATGAAGTTGAGTGATTACAGCAGGTCTCAAAAGCGTGCCCAACGGGTCTATGCTGCTGTCCTCCACTCTGCGGATTGGCTTTGGCTGGCTGGGCACGTGGGGGTGTCTCGGCTCCCCTGGCTTTTCTCGGTGACCTACAACAGCATTGGGCCGGCTTTCTTGAGGGGTGTGCCATGTTGCCCAGCCCTGGAGCTCAGTTCGGCGGAATACCGGGTGGCCCTGCGGCACATTCTTCATGCCGAGCAACCCCCTCCTTGGCCAGGCGGAGGAGTGCCCCGATTGTGGGGGAGAGCGGGATCCTACCGGGACACACTTGTTGGGGTGCCGGGGAGGAGCGGGGGCCGGTGGAGGAAACTGGTACTCTTTCATTCACCACAAGCTGCAGAGGGTGCTATTCGAGGTGGCCAAGTCTGCTTATCCTTTGGCGTCTGCGTTGCACGATGATTTCGTGGGCCACTCGACCTACTCACCGAACCATTGCCCAGATGTGACAGCGCTGGATGCAGAGGAGCCGGGGCAGCATGTGCTGTTTGATGTGGCCACGGCGCGGCCGATGTCGGACGCGCACCTGGGAGCGGCCATGATGGCCCCCGGGGCGGCGGCGAAGAAGGTGGAGGAGAGCAAGGTTGCAACGTACGGAGATGTTCGCCCACACCACTTTATTCCCTTTGGGGTGGAGGTGTACGGTGGGCTCGGGCCTGCGGCGTATGGATTTCTTCAGAAGATGCAGCGGTGCTTCAGGGGTGCTTCAGGGAGCGGCGGTGCATCGAGGAGAATGTGGGGGGAGGAGAGGAGGTAGATGGCGATGGAGATGAGGACGGGGACGAAGAGGCGGTGCATGGCGGGGCTGTGGGCTGGAAGGAAAAGTGGGTCCGGCTGCTTTCTTTCGCGCTTGCACGAGGGGTCGCAGGGCTGATCATCAAGCGGACTGTGGGACGGTGTCCGGCCGAAGGCGGGTGGCGCTGGGTTGGCGGAGGGCGTGTGAGAGGAGGCATGGGCCTGGACCTGGATCGGGGGGAGGCGGCTCGACGGGAGGAGGTGGAGAGGTTGGCACTGATGGACAGAGCGTGGGAGGACGCGTTCAAGGAGACAGACTATGCCACGAAGGATGGATTGGGTGGTGGGACGCAGGAATCGGGGGGAACGCAGCATGAGCAGTCTGGGCAGGCTTCCGGTGGGGCAGGCGAGGCAGGCGCGATGGCATCAAGGCTTTTCGAGAGCATGGAGGATGTGCAGCGGGAGGCGGAGCATCTGAGCACTGTGGGAGGTCAAGGAGGGGGCGCCGCCGAGGCGTGATCTGGAGGGCCGCGTGCAGGCTGGCTCAGCCAGGCGGCGTCAAGTGTCGAAGATATCTTGGCGGAGTGGGAGGACCTTTCGTCGCCGGGCCCGGAGGGTGGGGTCTGGACACAGGAGCAGCGTGGGGCCTTGCCGGAGCAAGCAATGGCCTTGGCTGAGGGAGGGGTGGCCAGCCTTCTTGGCGGGTGGCCGGCCTTCTTGGGGGGGTTGCTGGCGTGGGGGGAGCTGATGAGGGTGACGGGGGAGATGTGGGGAGGCTCGCGGGTCGAGTTGACACATGCCAGGCCCCTCAGAGCCCGGGGGCTTGTCCACACAGCATGGGCAACCCCATCTCAAAAAATGAAAACATGCGGGCACCTAAGTGCTCCCCACAAAAACCAAAGGAAAACACAGATGGTGGACTTCACCACCCTCTGCCTCTCCTTGCAGCAAAGGCAGACGAATCCACCGAGCTCTCCAAGAGGCAGTGCCCGCCAGAATGGCAGCATAGGGACAACTGCCTCCCAAAACCCACTTCCATCCGGCGTCCGTCCCCGTTCACAGCGATGCGCCAGTACCTCACATCAGGGTCAAAGAACACAAGTCCCCCGGCACGCGTAATAACCACGAGGACTGAACACGGAGAGGGAGCAAGCGTCAGACGAATCCAAGACACTCCCAAAGAGCGAGCCGCAGACGAATCCCCGGCGCCCTCAAAGAGGCAGTGCCCGTCAGAAGGGTACCGCAGGGACAGCCACATCCCATCATCCAAAGCACTCCAATGGCCGTCCCGCCCGATAAGCGCACACACACGAATCCTTTGATCTCCGGCGTGGGTACATAGTGCAGCCGGTCTTCTGTAGCTACGGGGTGACAAAGGAGTCGGTGCAAGGATAAGCGCACACGCGATCGCTTTGATCCCAGCGTGGGTACATAGTGCAGAGACATGCAATCCTTTGATCCCCGGCGTGGGTGCATAGTGCAGAGACACGCGATCCTTTGATTCCCGCCGTGGGTACATAGTGCAGAGACACGCTGGCGGTGCAGGTGCAGAAGAGCTCAAGTGGCTCAGTAAGGCTTAGGGGGTCCCATTCTTCACTAGTGAGCTCCAGAGATTCCGGATCAATGTCCCGAAGTGTGTGCTGAATCCTTTGATCCCTGGTGAGGGTACATACTTCAGCCAAACCTTTCTGGTTATGTGATGCCAAACGAATCGGTCCAAGGATAAGCCACACGCTGAATGGCGTGAGATCGGCCAACAAAAGCAAGCCCACCATCATCTTAGTGGATGCGAGAAGCAATTCAAGAGCAGGGCGGAGCCGTGACAAGATACCACCAACTCATACATATGCCCAACCCACATGCAAAGCATAATGGAAAGATGATACGATGTGACCTATCATCGCCAAACAATTATTGGTCCCTGGGTAGCGGAGAAAGCGGTCCCTGCTGGCATGCCCCCCAGTGGCCCATCGTCGATGGATGGGTCCCGCTGGTCCATGGTTATGCCATGAACGCAGTCACACCACACGGCATGGACAGCCTATGGCAAAAAACTAAAAACATGCGGGCACCTAAGATAAGCCACACACCCAGACACATGTGGGGATGGGACCCCAAGTAGGAACAGTGCGGCACGACAGTTGTCGGGCAAGTGTGGAGCGTATTGCTCAGGTTCGCAGCTTTATCGCAAGGCATTCAGTGCAAGGGCTTCAGTCCCATCAAGTTGGTGTTGGGCGTAGAGGGTTGCAAGCGCAGATCGGTGGCGAGTGCGCAACATCAGATGGGGGCAATCCAGTTTATCATTCTCAGCCCCTTGGGACAGCCCTAGGGAGTACCGGCCGTGTCGTGGGTGGGGAAGCTCTCTTGAGACCAGGCTCTCGGGCAGGTAGAGGGCATCGGGGTGGTTCCGTGCGTGGGCTTCGTGGTGGAGAGATGGCTCGAGCAGCTCGGGGGGCAGAGGTGAGCCGGCTTCAAAGGCACAGCAGCAGTGCACCGGCAGGGCGGTTGCAGAGGGGCTCAGGTGGCCCAGGGAGGCTTAGGGAGCAAAGGGGTGGTCCTGCGCGTATGCTTAGTGGTGGAGAGGTGAATCAAGCAGCTCAAGGGGCAGAGGTGAATTAGGCCGGCCCAATTAGGATAAACTGTTCGTTCTTGACTGTGGTAATTAATCGAATCTGACAGTGCACATACCATTCCAGAGATCAAAATACGATGCAAGGTACAAAGCGACGATAAAATACCTTCGTCGCTCTCAATGAATCTATTCGGACCTTCCGATGTAAAAACATTGGACGGTTTATCCCAATTGGGCCGGTCTAAGGTGAACCGGCTCCACAGACACACCGGCGGTGCAGTTGCAGGAGAATACCGTACTCAAGATACCTGGACTGTGGTTCCGAATCTCCGACCATCCAGGCAGACGAGGGCTCTCCCCGCCACCCTTTACCTGTGCGTCCGTGGTTCCTCGGATCCTGGAGCCCGCCTGCTTCCAGGCACCCTCGCCGGAGAACTACCCGCCCGGTGAGACGTAGGACTAGCTGAACGAAATCCGGATACACCTGTGCCTGATACCTTGAGTGAGACTTGACTTTGTTCTCAGAGAAAAGGCTCAGGAACAGTGGTTGTTTGGGTTGCGAGTGTGAAGAGGGACACACTCCGGTCTCAGTCCGGATGTGCGTCAACTGACAGCACACGCGGCCCTCGGACAAGTGCACAGGGGTAAGAATGGCCGTGAATGGGGTGGCTTTTGGGGAGGAAGGATACGGGTTCTTTTTATGGGGGAGGATGAGAACTGATTTTGGGGGGAGAATAAGTTGAGGGGGGTCACCTCGAAGGACAGAGCAAGCGAGTAGGTCCACTTTACAGGATCCTGGCACCCGATCTCCGAGCCCCACTGCGAGCCAAAGAAGGAGGGCGGCACCGCTGGCAGATATACTTCACTCTCTGGGTCGAAAGTGTACTTCTCGTCCGCCTTGACGTCAACCTCGAAGAGCGTGACCACAGTCTGCCTATGGGCATGCTGGCACAACAGTATGTGACACACAAGATCCACCCGGAATGTGGCATCGTGCGAGGTCGAGTTCCCTGCCTGCCCGGACAGGCTAAGGCGCTCCCCGGGGCAGAAGAACTGCTTCGCTAGCTTGCATGAAAACTCGAGTTCGCCATCAGCGCCGAGCTGCATGGAGCCGCAGCAAAGGACGTAGCCATACACGTCACCGTTGGCCCCAACGACGAGCGGGGAAAACAGTGGCGTAGTGGGCGCCATGCTGCGGATAGGGACCACAGTGATAGGCACTTTTACAGATGGGTCCTGCCAGCTGTCACAAAGAACCCATAGCGGCGAGCAGTCAGGTTTTGTCGAGAAATGTAGCAGCCATCAGCTCACTCCAGGGATGCATGCCTTCCATAGCCACCCACGACTGCATGGTCTGTCATGGTATACCACGACAGCTTTAAACATCGACCAGTCGCCTCCCCGAGAGCCCAACTGACAACTCACACCAGATCAGAAGGTATCAGGGCATGCAAATCTGTTCTGTTCGCAGGCACCGGCGAGCTTTCTCACCTCTCCACCATCAACCAGTGTCCGGACTTCGATGGATCTGGATCTTCAACCCCCTTCAGGAAGAGCATGTGGGGCTTGCAACAAGAACAACCTGGGAAAGCCTCACCTTGGGCCATCCACGTTGGCATAGAGGTAATAGCGAATGAACGCCGTATGGCGCCCCGCACTGAGCTCAGCCGTGCCTGGGGCATCCACGCTCAACGGGAACGCAAAAGGGAATGCGACGTGCCGCGTGCGCAGGATCGCTTTGGCATCCGGCGAAGGAAAGGCTTCTCGCGTGTTCAGGTTGCGCGGCCGACGGTATGCCTGCACGTGTCCGTTTCATCGCCTCAGACTGACGGGCAGCATAACCATCAGGAAAGATAATTCAGAAAGGTGATGAGCCAACCCCTCTCGCAGAGCCTTCACATGGCCTCCCTCGGTTTGCGGACCCAGCAGATTGGCCCTGGGGGCAGCGCTCTTCTCGCTGTTCCACCGACCTCTTGGGGAACACAATCCATCAAACGTGAGCTGCAGGTAAGAACCGGCACAGGCGGTGGCAAAGCAGTCGAGCGTGCGGTGCAATACCGCGCGGCAAGCAGGCCAAGGTTGGTACGGGTACCACCTGGACATACACATCGTTCCCGTCGAGCCAGTCGCCGGACCGCAGACCCGTCGCCTTGTGCACCACAAGCGCGCATACAAAGGCGTGATCGGCCACAACGAGGCTGGCTGACTTGTCCTCACCGGAGGCTTCCGGCAGTATGTGGTTCGCCGGGAGAATGACCGCAGACACGGTGATCTGTGCGTCGCCCGGAACGCCCTGGGACTGCAGACGCAGGCTCTGGGTGGCGCCGCTGCGGGCCAGGGTGGAGGCATCGAGCAGCACCTGCGGGAGTTACGTCATACCCCTCTGTGCCTGTCAATTGTTCAAAGCCTATACTCAGCTGCAAAGGGCTTGGCGACACCCATAGGTGCACAAGACGCCGGGATATTCACGGTCAAGCCGTCCGACGTGGGTGACGCAAGGGAGGTGCGCAGTGCAGGCCCAGCTCCTGGGGAAGTTGAAGGCCGCTCAGCACCTCGCCAAGGAGGTCGTCCCGGGTCCCAAAGTCCTGATCCATAACGCGCAGCACAAGCTCAAGTTTGGAGCCGTCGAAGGGGATGTACATAGTGCCGTCACCCGGGGCTCGCCCGAAGGTGGGGTCCGCTCCAGCCTCCGGGAGCACCGCGGTTGTGAAGTAGTTGCCGAAGACGGTGTGCCGATGATCTTCCAGCACCTGCGCCTCTATCCGCAAACTCGTGTGGCTCTCAACTCTGTAAGATATTCGTACACCCAATGCGGCCTGATTTTCAGAGGTTGGGCACGTTTGATTAAACAGAGATGAAGCGCAGACAAACGCGAAAACTTCGTCAAAAGAAACATATGCGATACGCGCAGGCTGGAGCGCCTAAAACACGCCAACTTGGAACAGGAACAAATGAAGTCGAATGCGCGACATTGTTTGCCCGTGCAGATGCTCTGTGGGGTTGACCTGGGTTCTCCTGGTATTCCGCTCGTCATCGCCAGACCCTCGCGTATATTGCCCATGTGCAAGCCCAGTGAGGCGGACGCGCACCCCACGTGTCTGCAGGTCGTCCTCAGTATCAAGGATCACTTTTCCCCTCACCGTCTCACCAGCCCAAAACACACCATCCTTTCGGTCCAGCACGATCTCGAACTTCTTTATGCTCATCGTTCCGTCTGCGCCAACGCAAGCCTTGCGCATGCCCGACAATCGTGAGTCATATTGGTGAGATCGAATAAGTGCAATACGAGTACGTAATGCGTTTCGGATAGCATCATGCTCAAGGAACGAGGATTCTGTGCAAATGTGCTAAGGGGAAACCTCGCATTTACTTTACTCTGTAAACCAGCGTTGACGTCGGAGACTGCCTTGCAACATGCGGTGCGTGTCAGGTTGCGATATCCGACTTCTAGGAAGTGAAATGCATCTGCAGGTTTGTGAGCGCCTATTCATACAGCGCTGCAGCGCGTCTAAAATCAGACTCACTTCGTACCTGTAAACAGCACTTCGGACGTCTAAACCGAAGTCCAAAAGTTTTTATATTTTATGGAGAACACAACAACCTTGACGTTGTGCCGTGGAGCAGTTTGCAGACACGCCTTCTTTGAACGACGTTCTACCACTCGGTTACAACACCCAAAAACACACCTTGGCAACTGAAAGCAAGTTCACACTGCTTTCCTTCGCACCAAGAATTAAGGGGTACGTTGGAATGAAGCCTCAAAGCAGATACGGTGACAGCTGGAGTGCGCGCAAGGTTGCAGACGCTCCACCCTTCGTTTCCGATGTCCTCCATACTCTGACCTAAGCCCTCCCTGACCCTCGTCTGAACCCTGACCCTAAACTTGTGGCAGATGCAGTGTCGATCGCCGACTTTCCTTCCGTCATCAGTGATGACCGTCAGCGTCATTCAGGAGGCGGATCGTCCGATCTCACTCCCCGGATCGAAGAAATGAAGGATCACGAAGTGGCTGTTCACCTGCAGCTTCGGAGTCCAAGTGTCGCAGGGTGTTGCTCTTAGAGCTTCCGAGGATTGATAGCGGGGCCCAGCAGGGGTTCCAGAAATACCCCCCTAGAACATTTGCCTTTGGGGGTTAGCACCCCCTAGGAGTTGCTTTTTGCCGTTGGGGGTCAACACCCCCCTAGAACTTGCACTCACGCACACTGCGGGGCGGGCGGGAGTGCCCCACGGTACCACCATAACGCGCGCGGGGCGAGCCGCGGGAGTGCCCCACCATACCACCATAACGCACGCGGGTCGGGTGGCGGAGTGCCCCACGATACGTGCCCTGTGATACCACCATCACGGTCGCGGGGGACGGGAGTGCCCTACGATACCCCCATCACATACAGTTGACATCTCGAGCAGTGAAGCCATGACAGAAACAGAAGCTGTGCAACAATCAAACGACTTTCTTCAAACCCTCTTGCAATAATTCTCAAAAATTTGCAATAAAAGATGGTCCCGTGTCCCCAAGGGAGGGGCCGTCCCCCTCCCTCCCCTCCCCGCCACCCCCTCTCCCCCGCCCACCCCGACCCCCTTCCTCAACGTCTCCAAAAACCCCTTAATTCTCCGACTTCTCTCCCCACCGCCCAGATTCAGCCACCCCTCCACTCACCCGGCCATGGCTGCTTCTCCATCTTCTAGAGTTTTTTGTCTAGCACTTAGCTTTTTCTCTAGATGTCACCCTTCTGAAAAGTGGGTTGAGCCCCTTTGTGGGCGCGCTATAGCAGAGGGAGTAGCCCCTGGTGTTTTCACTAGCCTGCTTTGCAGGGATACCGCACTCTCAGGACTTTGTCCCCTTTGCTAGCGTAAATGTTTTATTATTATTATCACGTTCGCGGGCGGGCAGGAGTGCCCCACGAGACCACCATCGCGCGCGTGGGGCGGGCGGGAGTATCCCACGATACCACCATCACGGGCGCGGACTAGTCACGCAAGGATGGTGGGGGTGGGAGTGCCCCGCGCTATCGCCTTACATGCTTTATATTATTATGCGCCGCAGGCGCGAATTTTTGAACATCGTTCCCGACTTTTTCGTTGAACACTGGAGTTATTCTGAGGCAAGTGGTTGCTCGCACCCCTAGGACTTGCATTCTACCCTTGGGGGTGAGCGGCCCCTAGGACTTGATTTTGTCAGTGGGGGGTCACCACCCCTAGGAAGTCACATAACCCTGCGCCCCCCCGCTATCAATCCTCGGAAGCTCTTAAGTCGGAAATTGGTGAAAATACTTCACTTTTCCTACCTGCTGACGATTGCTGCGTCTTTCTCCTCCGTTTCCTAACACAATTTTCCTTTTGCAAACACGAGTTGCGCAGCAATCGCTTCTAATTCTGATTTGCGGAGGGCGACCCGCGCCTGCCGCAACGCACGGGCTCGACGTCAGCCTGACGATGGCTACTACCCAAATTCATGGTCCTACCACAAGGACCAATGGGCAATTGCGGTTTCGATCACTAAATCGACTATTTGAGGCACAGGCAATATTTGCACATGATATTTATGAGTTAAATGAATTCTATTTCTTATAGCGGCGGCCCCATGAGACTTTAGGTGTGTGGTTGAACGACACGCTTTAGGGGTGTAATTTCACCAAAAGCTTGAAGAAAATGGTGGTCCTACCACAAGGACCACCGTTATTTTGAGTATTAGGAGTCACATGGGGGGCTCACGGTGATGCTCATGGTTATACATCTTGAGTTTATGACCAAAAAAGATAGCTGAATCGGTTACTTCGCACCCTCATCATCATTTCCGCTCTATTTCAGCATGGCGCATGTTCAACACAATGCAAATTCCGAATTTAGTGAATTTCGGACTTTAGAAATTGGCATTCATCCATTCTGAAATGTACACGCACGCCAGTCGAAAAATAAGATATTTGGATGATGTTAGACTTTCAGAAATTCGCAATACACATATACTTGAAGATTTAATGTGCCGCACACACCAACCTTGCGATATATGCCCTCTAGCAAGCAATTATGATGGTTGGCTGGTCAGCTCGCGTGACCACTGTTTTAGGGGGGAAACCAACGAGCCAATATATTAGAGGGGAAGCCAACGAGCCAACGAGCCAATATATGCATTTCAACCGGGCCTACCGCCCAAATATGATTGGGACATATGTATAGGTTCAATTTGATGGTATCCGCGCAGGTGTAGTGTTGATATATGATTGGTAAAAAATTATTGAAGATGAGTCACTAATTTGCCACATTTTGAATGTTCCAAAAAATCCGTTTTGAAACATTTGAGTGTAGAGGTTTGAAATGCGTTCGTCATGGATATATGGGATGGATATAGGCCAAACCAGCGTTCAAATAAATTAATATAGGACCTATATATGCCACCTTTCATTGGTTAGACACCACAAATCACGGGAGATGGCCAATTAAATTATCGGAACAATGGTCCTCGTGGTAGGACCAAATCGTCGATTTGGTCCTACCACAAGGACTGCGGGGCAGTAGCCAACGAGAATTCCGTGTTGAAATCTGTATAGGCAGCCCTGACAGGGAGTCCCGGTGCAGGCCCCTATGACAGATTCCTAGGTAGCCAACATTGGATTGTGACTGATCCGTAAGCCTGTGTTGTGACACATCAAGGTGTCACAGGTAGTTAGGTGGCTACTGCCCAAAATCACGGTCCTGTCACAACTCACAAGGACCGAAGTGAGTTGGGGCTATCCGCCGCGTTTTTTCGATATAGTTGATATTTGAGTGTTTTGACATTATATTTGGTTGTCCAAGAATTTATTCCGAACCTCTTTTAGGTGTTATACTCGATATGGGCATGTGCTTGAGAGGAATGAAACGCGGGGGTAGTACCGACGAAAATTAAATAAAAATGCCGGTCCTTTCACAAGGACCGAAGCCGCGTACACCTACTAGATGGCTTCCAAATGCATCTAGCAATTAAACACATCAGGTTTATGACCCAATAGTGCCCTCTAATATGCACCATCTCATAGATAGCCATACTACTTCCGCAGGCATGGCTCACAATAGCATGCACTCACGGAATTCCGGAGCATATGCAAATTAGGACCTAAAAAATCTGTCAACCCACAATTTCTAGAGTACATACAATGCACAATACTGCCAGTTATGGTGATGCTAATAGCTCCAAAAATCAATTTATATGTATATATGAACACTACAATGTGCTAGCAGCCATACGTGAATATTGCAGATGTTATTCGACAAAATTCTTCAAGCCTTCAAGAAAGTTCTTGCTGCATAAAAGAGTGGATATACGAGTGGATATACGAGCACTCGATATATGAGAGTGGCTATACGACCCAATATACACTGAGAAATAACGTGCATAATCTTTTGCGTATGATTGGATATGTTGCTAGGATATATAATATTGGAAGGTTGGCGGGCTTGTGAGACCTAGAATTCAATTGGATAAAAATTATCAAAGGCATGGTGTGTTTGTGAACGTCCTCCGAAAGTTGCAAGTAAAAAATGATAGGGTACATGATTCAAATGCACTGGATATACTCATTTCATAACGATATACTGTCAATAGCGCGTAAAGGCACATGATATAGGTCCATTAGAAACTAACATTCCGGGTGGGGTGCACTCGGAACGCCAAGAGGACGGCTTAAAAAATTCCCGAAAAGTCGGTCCTTGTGACAGGACCGGACGCGATTCCAGTCCTGTCACAAGGATCTTTGGGCAGTAGCCATAGGACCGAGACCGTACCGACTTCGAGACCGTTCCGGGTATATCTAGCTTAGGGTTTATTTTTATCAGAGTTTATCTATATTGGTTCCAGGATTGTCTGATATCCGTGAACCGGGATATGCTGAAATATGACTATGACTAGATCGTACAGTCAATGGCATATTCAGTGTATCATTCTCGGTGGCCTGTGCTTGCGACACAGACTCGGTATTTATTGTGTTTTATCCGAGTCTCATGATCCGTTTGTTCCGTCGGCTCTCGGGTCCCCACTGCCTTTTGAGCTGTTTCTAGCAGGATATTCCAGTAGGTCGCGGACCCATTCCGCGCTATTTTCCACAACTAATTTGGCCATGATTGGCTAAGACAGCCGCTTGGAGAGGTGGTGCGCGGCGGCGCGTTTGAGTGCGCACGGGAAATTTTAGATGAGCTGTTTGCGGTGAGCATCTTTGATTGAGCCGCAGCTATGGGGATTCGACCTGGACCGGGCCTAGTTGACGCAATGTTCATTTACGGTTTGATGCTTGCCTTGATCCCGCTTGTTGCCGATTCTTGGGCTGATGTCTGCAGCACCTTCGACCTCAACGACGTCTTCCAGTGCCCCTCGCTTAGCCCTGAGCACGTTTTGCGTTTTTTTTTGCCCATTTTCCTTTTGCTTTTTCGCGCAAAGTCCCCTATTTTTCGCGTATCTTTCGTACGAATTTCGTGGGCACGTATAAGGTATAACCATACCGAATTTTCGCAATTATTTCATTTTTATACGAAGGCTTAATAACGCAATACCTGCAGTGTTTGCAGTACCGCTTCAGTATGATCATGCTCTACGTAGTGCTCATGCAATACATATGCATTTTCAACATTCCGTGTTCACACAATCACAAATTCACAATATCACAACTTCACAAGTGTGCCCATGCTGATTATATTATCTTAGAGTCAAATTGCACACGTTTATGCTACAACACTACAGGTGTGCCCTTTAAACGCCGAAAACGGGCAGTGAGCTTCAACTCGTTCACACTGCTGGCTTCGGCTGGTTGCTCATGCTGGGTCCGTGTCGGGGTAGGTTCGCTATGGAGGAGTTGAATGGTCGCCAGCTCCGCGTCACTGTCGCTACCCGTGTCGCACGATGGCTCGCCTGCGCCCGACTCAGGGTCCGTCAACATTTAGGTCTACGCCAAGGCTCAACCCCAAGAACTGATCCGCATCCTGATCCATGCTTGAAGCTCGATGCCTTATTAGAATTGAAGAGTGGAAGAGCGCCACAAGAACACGAATTGACAAGGCGACTAGGCGACGGAGGGGCAAATCTTGGCCAAGGAAGGCGCGAGTTCCACCGTTCGAACATTTGAATTATAATTCAGTCTCGTGGCATACGTGACACAAAATCGAGGGGGGAATTTTCGAAAAATCGGCGCAAAATATGCGAAATCCCACCCCCCCCCTCCTTGCTTCCCATTTTTCGCAAATTTCCCCCCTATTTTTCGCGAAATTTTCGCATTTCGCAAACCCTCCTATTTTTCGCCAAAAAAAATCGCGAAAAACGTGCCCAGGGCTACCCTCGCTCGCATGGCTTTACCGCTCCTTCCGTGACTGTGACGTCGCATTTTCCCCACGGCCTTATCCAAACGCGCTCATGCACACCACCTTCCCTCAGGCTTTTCTAGAGATGGGTATGACCACAAGAGCGAAGAAGTCCCTCACGAGGGGCAACGACATTGACGCCTCGTTGAGGCTTATCGACGGGGTTCGGAACAGCCCGACAGTGCGGACACCGACTGTTCAGGCCCCCAACTCTGCTTCGAACGAAGACGCCGACGTGGCCATCAGGCGTTACTTGCAGGAGCAGGGGAAGTTGACCGACGACATCTACAAGGCACGTCTGCATCGTGCCTGGGCCAATCCCAGCAAGAGCATCCGCGAGGACGTTCTTGGTGACAAGAAACACCATTTTCGCGGTACGGACGACGCTGGTCTTCTGTCCGACCTGGTGGTGCAGCTACGTACGGAGTTCGAGTCAGCTGGACTGGAGTTAAAGTCCTTTGATCTCGACGACCCCCTCGTCTCGGTTGTGGGCCGGGTGAATAGCCTTCTGTACGACGTGCTGGCTCTCGTGGTGGAGAAGCACAGCAACGCGTATGTCTGGCTTACCGGTACGGATGCTTCGTCTGACCGAGATGGCCGGCGAGCTTTAATCGACATCATCAAGGGTTGCGTACCGGTGGCGCTACGGGAGTCGCAGCAGGAGGATCATGCGGCCTTGCGTTACCCCGCACACGTAGACCCGCGGCCGATTTTGGCGCGGGAACAACGCGTTTGGTGCGGGATAACAGGGCCGCTCCGACTGGACACCTACATACGGAGGCTACGCGGAAACTGAGTTTGTACACCAGACTTGACCCGGCGTTCTACGCTGCGGTTAAGGTGCGCTACCCTCCTATGGCTCCTGACTTGGCTCACGTCCCGTTGGCCTCGCTCCGCTCCATGGTGGTAGAAATCTACCAGGCTTGGGCTCAGACTGACACGGGGAAGGCAGCCTCTGGCGCGGACGGCATCTCCGCGCACCTCTCCAGCAGCGAGTACGACGCCCTCCTCGTGAAGATCACGGAGCTGAAGGAGGTGGTACAACGGCAGCACGTGGAGGGCGCTCCGGTGGTGCGGCAACAACGGGTGCAGCAGCGGCAGCGGCAGCAGCAGCGTCCGCAACAGCCGAGGGGCTTCCGTGTGGGGCAGCACAAGGCGCCACCCGTGGGATTCGACCGGGACGACCAGCGAGCAAAGCCGTTCTGCGGCAGGTGCAAGAAGGCGGGCAAAGGTGAGAGCTACCATTTCTACCGCGACTGCCCGTTGGGCGGGCGCCAACACCCGCCCACCTCCGCCGCGGCATTCTGCATTCCGATCGACGAGGAGGACGCGGAGGGGGTGCATGCACTTGCCATGTGTGCACTCTTCCAGCAGGCAGTGGACGATGGCGCGGAGTCCTTTGCTCGTGCGGCCACCGCGTACGGGCCGCCTGCGGTGCTTTGTGCTTTGTGTCTATTACCCGGAGGTTGGGTGTGCCCAACTTAAGAGTCATTTAAGTTGGGTGCACCCAACACCCTTTGGTGGGATTATTGGGAGTTGTCCATTTACCGGATTGGTTTTTATTAGCTCAAAATGACGGGGAAGATGTCCTGTTTTACACACGCATCTACACTATTGAGTGAATCAAGCTTACCCGTGAGCAATTTTGGGGAGTATGCGAGGGGGTAGGAAAAGTTGCAAAATTTCCAAGTGATTTTGGGGTTTCACCTACCCATGCTACTTCAGCCGAGGTTTTGAGGGTCAAGATGACCTCGGATGAAACTTTTGACAAGATAGACGCTGCAGAATGAGCAACTCGAGAACTTGACGACATGAGGCTCCGAATTTTCAAAGGACCTTCGAGTGTCACTTGGAGTTCCTTATAATACCCACGTTCTTAGGTATTGTGCACCCAACTTAAGGGAAATCCGGAATATTTCAGCACATACCCTATTGAAACGGCCTCATTATATCCCGCAATCTTGGATTATAGAGGTATATTGCATCTCCATTGTTCAAAGGGAACATAGTAGCCCATGGCCTAGCATCGCTTTGGCATTGTAAGTCCGATATTCGACGAGTTATTGACGTTTGAAATATGGTTCTTAGGTTGGGTGCACCCAACTTAGCTGCGGGTAATAGACATTTGTGCGGGAGCGGTGGGCGGCATCGACGTGTCCGCCTACGGCTTCGCGGTGGAGCAGCAGTCGGCTTCCGACGAGCCCGTAGGAGACGACATTCTCCGACGGCTCGACGATCTTGCCGCGGAGGTTCACTCCGCGGCCAATCACCAGGTGCACTTCGCACACTCATCTTTCCCGCCTCCTGACCTAGGTTGGCGAAAACGCCACCCCCCTCCCGATTAATCGCGCGATTATTCGTATTTGGGCCCTTCCCGATTAATCTTTGCCGATCAATTAGCTTATTGCAGTAGGAAATATGCATAGTTAGATTGGTAACAAGGAGTACATTACAATATCATATATGGTCATTTCGGGCAATCAATTTGCTCCCACCGCACCGTGGTTGCAACAACCGTAACCGCGCTCGCGGTGTGCTTCCGTCACGCTCGATGTTGCGTGAGCGTAAATCTCGACACCACCATTTTTCCCCGCACAGTATTGCTAAACGTTCTTCGTGATTGTGGGCGACGATGATCCGGTTGCAAGTTAAACAAGTGCAACGCTCAATCGGGTACCCTACATGACCGGCAAGGTGGAATTCGAGGGTAATGGTCATAAGCCCCCCTTTGATGACACGGCCGAGCGACCATATCCACTCAGTGGCACTCACTGTCTTGTCGGGCGCAGGGACGGTTGCAAGAAGCCCATTTCCAGGTGTGTGATATTTTGGAAGCGATCACGACCCTACTTGCTATCGCTACACGTGCTACCCTTGTTCCGGCTCGTGTCTCCCTCTTTTTCAAAGACCCCGGCGGGAACACCGACCGGATATCACAATCAGACTAATTCCCCAACTCAAACCGTAATACCGTACATCCGTACTCGCCAAACCGCCTTAACACCTTAAGGGCGAATTGCCATATTGCTCATAATGATCTTGTTTTCTAGGAATTCATTCTCACGTTTTCGGCAATAACTCAAGTTCTAGACCTCTATTTGCCACGATTCTTCGTTTACCTCATATTATGGAACTAGGTGGATGATAGGGCACCTCATTATTACTCACACCGTATGTGCACACGTGAATATATGTGACCCATCATCACCATACTTAAGGAAACTCTGTCGAACAACTTCTGGGGGCACTTTTGGCCATGTGCCATGAACATGCCACCACTATTGACTTGATGTTATGAGTGGGCGATGATGTATCATGGTGTATATCAATGGGAAAAAAATACCCTGTCCTTAATTTGAAGCCTTTAAAGCACTCTCCATAGAGCACGCTTTTGTCATCTGCAAGCATAACACCCCTGCACTTTCCACCAAGTCCCCCACTCGACATACCGAGTTTGGTGGACATTGGAGGGTTGAGAGACCTCGCCCAAGTCCCCAATATAGACACCAATACTTCACATATGTCCACTAGTTGACTACCGTGGCAGTTATGGTTGTTTCCGCGCTCATACTGATCCCATACTGCTGAAAACGAATTCGCCCTTAGGGTGTTAAGTATGGGACAACGTGCCTTAAGTATGTAACGTGGTCCTTAAGTATGTAACTTGGGACCCCTCCCGATTAATCGCACGATTAATCGTATTTGGGCCCCTCCCGATTAATCTTCGGCGACGTTTTCGCCAACATAGCTCCTGACGGCATCGAGCAGCAGGCTTCGGCTCTGGTGTGCGGCGGGGACCACGCCGGAGCAGGGTAGATATCTTCCGCGGAGGTGACTCGGCCCGCATTGGGATTTTACTTCGGCCACATTTCGGCCCGTCTCGGCCCGAACCCAAAATTGCCCGCCGCAGGCGCAAAATTTTAATTTTAAGTATGACAATTTGTCAAAAATCGATAAAATTTTGGAAATTTATCAATTTTCCCCTCAATGCGACTCGGCCCATCCGCAACTTTTCCTTCGGCCCGCCTTCGGCCCGGGCCTCCGTGACACGGCCCCGGGCCGGCCAATCCCAGGAAGATATCTTCCCTGCGCCGGAGGAGCAGGTTCCGGCAGGTGGTGCGGCGGCATCGGCATCCGCCGTGCCGGCCCCTGCTATGCCTGTCTCGCAGGGAACGAAGGGATGTGAAACCCGTGCCACTGCAATCGGCACGGGTGACCGCCACGGCGGCGACGGACCACGGGGAGTTCGCCGGGTTCGTTCAGACCGTGAACCACGCCGCCATCGGGCAGGTTGATCTCACGGGATACGACACGGACGACTACGAGGACCTTGCCGACGGTAGCTTCATCGCAGGGAACATTTCCTATGGGGATTGACCGGCCTGGGGCCGACTGAAGTCCTCAAAAACGGACCCTGGCCGATGGTGGGCCGAAATGATTCTATTGGGTGGGCCGATTCACGCGATAACAAATTTGTTGATTAAATTGGCTGGGCCACGTGGCCGAAAGCTGGCCGAGTCTCGATTGGGCGCTCTTCTTCAACAGTTATCCACGAAATACGCACTTTTCGTTACATTAGCCAAACTGGTGCGTAGAAAATATTGAAAGCGACTTTACAATAATGAGGGGCTTTTTTACGTTCATAGTCTAGAGATAGATGCATCCGAAATCGACAATTAGTGGGCCATTTTACACGAGCATTTGAAGGGAAATAAGTGCTGGCCGATCTGGCCGACGTTTGGCCGAAAGAAATGAGATTCCTGGCCGGTCTGGCCGAAAGCGGGCCTAAACGTTTTGAAAAAGCGGGCTGATTGTCATTTTGCGAGGAAATGCTCCCTGCTTCATCGTGAAGCCGCGGGCTCCGGCCATTTCGGCAAATCGTGCGTCGGAGTCCGCAGCCCGCGCACCTCATCAGTCTGGTGGTGCTTACGCAGACTGGTCTGGAGGTGCTTCCCGCACCTATGGTTGCGGCAAGCCACCATGGGGCTTCCCCGCTCACGCGGTTACGTGGGGGATGCCCTTCATCCTCTCCTTCCTTCTCTTGATCTCTGTCATGGGAGTGGGAGCCGCCGCCTTTACGGCGGCCAATGGCATCGACCCTATGCAGGTATCGGGTCAGGCTGCACCGCAGCCTGTGCTGTGCAGGGGGGATTTGTGCATCTACCCTGGTATCTCCGAGCTGGACTCCGTCACTCTGGATGCGGTACTGCGCTCTCTGGGTGCTGCGACGGTGGTTCACCGGCCGCCTGACCCACTGGGGTGCAGTGCTGCAGGCTACTACCGTGCGCGAGTATTGCGGTGACGGTACCCCTCTGGACTTTGACCTCGAGTAGCTTTTATTATTCTATCTGGCTCTGGCAGCAGTACACCACTCTGGTGGTGTGCTGAGATGTGTTTTGACCTCAACATGGTCTTCAATTTGGTTTATGTTTTCTACTTTGACACCTTTGAAATCTTCGAACTCGCTGACTTGCTGACACAGAGCCTTTCAGTAGTTTGGCGGGACCTGAGTGCCTGTATATTTCCGCTCTTGTGCCAGCTAGAGGGTTCCGATTTGTGTATCAGAATAGCACAGTTGGATCAGCAGTTAGGACTTGTCACCCTGGCTCCTGCCCTAACATTGTCTTACATTTCTGACTTACCTGTCAGTCGCCACCCACAGCGTTGGGGTGGTGTGCTGAAATCTGTATAGGCAGCCCTGACCGGGAGTCCCGGTGCAGGCCCCTATGACAGATTCCTAGGTAGCCAACACTGGACTGTGACTGATCCGTAAGCCTGTGCTGTGACACACCAAGGTGTCACAGGTAGCTAGCTAGGACCGAGACCGTACCGACTTCGAGACCGTTCCGGGGATATCTAGCTTAGGGTTTATTTCTTATCGAGTTTATCGAGAGAGGATGTTGGTGTTGTTGTCCGTCTGTCCGTCCGCCCAAGAAAATTCTTGGACGGATGGACGGACGGACGGACGGACGACGGACCAAACATTCTTAACATTCTAAGATTTTGCAAATTAGGGCTCCCATACTTAAGCCCATATTTAAGGAGTGTAACGCGTCGGCCCGCGTCGACGCCTGCGTTTTCCCATACTTAAGAAAATTTAATTTTCTTCTTCATACTTAAGGAATATATTCATATTATTGGGGTATTCACGGTTGCCATGCACGACAGTCAGAACGGTGCGGCGTACATAGCCCCCCCCTCCCCTCCCGACGGTTCTCGACAATCGTGCACGATTGTGACAACCGTCCCCCATACGAATTTTTTGAATGCTTTGTTCTTCAATATTTACACTGAACCCATGTCTATATAGAGTAATCCTTTCATAAAATAATTCACTTCTCATGGTACCTTAGGATCATACCATGCCGACTTCCCTGCGATACGGTAACCATGCTTTGGATGTCCCGCATGCGGTGCCAATCTCTCTTCAGTTACTACAGCCCTTGTTTCCAACCCTTACCGATACGACCCCGATGCTTCTTCACATGCGCAGCACAGAAGACGTGCAAACTGTCGAGTTCGGTATCGTGTTCCCTGACGGAGCTGTCGTACTTGTGATCGGTGGTGTCAGTTCAACCCCCGGATCTAGTGACGTGAAGACCGGTTGTGTGAATACCGAAACAGCCACACACGAATCTTCCCAAGCATCAGCTTCTCCGCCTCGCCCTGAAATAAAGCAAGAAAATTTTGTTTGTGACTTAACCGAATCGTCTCCACCTCCAAAAGACTCGTATATATGAATCTACGAAACCCTCCAGCGCGGGAGAAGAACCAAAGCTCAAGCACAAGGTCAAATCGGAAGATGCAGCCTATACCGGACCAGCTATTCCGATAGATTTTTCGCAGCACGTTGATTTGTCCCAACGAAGACGTAGCGCCAGTTCAGCCTGAAGAGCTTGTCGACGAACTGCCAGTGCCTCCACTTCCGGGGGTATTTTATAAGCCACGTGCTGGAGTTTTCTCTCCTTGGAGAGATTTCTTAAAATACGATCCGCAGACCTGGCTGCGCTCTTCGGACAAAAAGCGTATCAAAGGCCGACTCATTAGAAGTACGCGATGTGGGGCTTTATTCTGTAACAACGATGCATGTATCGTATATCGTCAAACGGGTGATCGGAACCGTTCCGAATTCACCGGTACCTTTAAAAACCGCAATCTGGCTTGCGCCCATTGCAACGGCTGAGCCCATTCATTCTGGCAATTGTCCGTTTCGTGTAACCACCGAAGAAGACTCCGATTGGAACATCCTCGTTCTGAGTACCGGCACCGATGCACACAACCATTCCGTGTTGTCCACCGACAACCCCAGCGTGGGTCCTAGCTGGAAAAAGTTCTTGTCGGCGGCTACCTTGCAGCCGCCGAGAAATCAGGGATTTGGCCTAAACAATAAGGGATTTGGCCCGTAGGGCCTGAAAGGCCCGGCGCAAGGGCGATTTAAGGGCCCGTAGGGCTGTTGCGGAACGGAGATTTTAAGGGCCCGGAGGGCCTAGTAAGGTAATTTCAGGGGTGTAAATTGTAAAGTGATTTCAAGGGCCTGAACCCCCGAGATTAGGCCCTGCAAGGTGATTTCAGGGGCCCGGAGGGCAAAGTAAGGTAGAAATTGCAAGTGACGAAGAGACAGTTAATAGTAACTAGTACTGTAAGGCACGCGCCGATGATCGATAATGTCAAGATCGAAGATGATGAGATGTTCCCTACACGCTACAGTGACACACGACAGTTCAACAGTATGAGTATCTTGGACTTCACAAGACACAGTCGACAGGCGAGTGACACGCAGTCGCCTTCGTTTCACTGAATTGTGAGAAGTGAATTCCCTCTGTTTCCGTGCGGCCTGCCGACAGATTACGTGCGGTCTGCACAACAGATAGCAAGTCAGCTGACAATATTCGAACATCAAAGCGTTTTCTGCTCGTTTCCTCTCGTTTTCTGCAGGATGACAGGCACCAATGGTGTCAAGTGATGGCGGGTTGTTTTGATCTCAGACATCTGTTTCAGTTACCAAGTAAGTTATCAGATCAGGAAGGCAGCTTGAGACAAGTGTACAAGTGGGCCGTTTCAGCGGGGAACTTGACATTGCCCACATTTGAGAGCATCTGGGAACAACATCAAATCCTAGTTCAACGCTTGGTGACTGCTTTCAGGGAGGGAGGCCAAATTTATCCCAGCACATGGCTCCATGCGAGTGGCACTGCAGTGATGGCACATATCTTGACGTCACCCAGCTTTTATACGGATGTTCATGACTGGATGTATTTATTTGAGCATTGTGCTTTGAAAACGCAAAATGAGGCAGTGGTGGAGAGCCAAGGATCGTGCATCGATAAGCATGCAGCAAGCGAGAGACACTTGACTCAGGATGGTCTCATAATGGAGAGTGTGGTGCATTGGAATGCACCAGCTCCCCATCGCTCAAATAAGTTTGTGCGGGACGCCCTGAATCATCATTTTGGTGGACCGACGAAGTGGCATTTCACAACCTCAGATATCCGCGCTAAGGTTCACACCGTGTCAGAAGTTATTGACCGACTTTTGAAGGAAGATAGCAAATTCTCATTTATGGAGTGAAACAATGTACCTTATGATTTCATGGTATCTTATACTTTATTGATGATGATACTAGTATTTGGTATGAAGGAGAATATTGACAATATTCCTCATTTGTAGTGATTGTTAAATTTCCTATTAAGAATTGAGGGAATTTTTGGAAGGAATATTCTTTTTTTTCAAAATTTTCAAAAATATTTTGACAGTTTTGCTCACACGTTCGTTATGTCCAGTGTCGGAGTTGATGGAGGTGTTGATCTCGTGCTTCACATGCACCCGAAAAGCAGCGACGACTATCTCCGCTCAGCGTACGTCCACTTGGATTTCGTACATCGCAAGGTTTCTGGAGATTGGGTGACGATGGGGGCGCCCATGTTCTCCATAGAGGCCAACGCCCTGCTCACTATTGCCACCATGAACGTACCCAAAGACTGTACTGAAACACAGGTACTGTTTTGGACATTAGGGAAGAAGGCGGTAGCAGCCGAACATCCGCGTGCGGAAGTACTATTCTACGGCTGCATGGGAGATGCAGCAGGTAAGCCAAAACGAAATCATAATTTTCCATGGGGGAGTGTGCACGATATACGGTTCAATCAATCGTGCACGATTGTTTGAACCGTGTAACCGACGCATGATGTACTTGGTTTTCAACAAATGATTAATATTTGTCGCACAGGTGCTAACTGGGCAGCAATCAAGAAAGTTTGGCCAGAACAAGATGACCGTACCAATCTGGAGTGCACGTTCCATTGGGGGCAAAACTTACATAAGATCGAAGCTCTTATTCCATCAGATCTCCATGCCGACCACAAAGCCCTGTTAATGCGCGATGGGTTCACTCTACTTCCGAGGCCAAGGTGTCTTGTGAAACCGCCATCTTCGCATGGTATGCTGAGAACTGCGGCAGGTCGAATCAGCCACGTTTGAATGCGTATTTCGTTTTTCAAATACGGCACGCGCAGCACATTCTGACGCAACTTAAGGATCAACCCGAAGACATGACCGCCGCAATCCAACAACCGCTTGTCTGCCTTGCGGAAAACATGCACGCGAAGTGGAGATCGTGGGGATACTACTCCACCTTGTTGGAGTCGGTGGAATTCGATAGCCTTATGCAGATTCGACAAATGCCAGGATGTATATACGATCAAGAAAAGTTAAAAGTATTTATATTTATATTATTAAGCTGAGGTATAAAATACATAAATAAATAAATAAATAAATAAATAAATAAATAAATAAATAATAAATAAATAAATAAATAAATAAATAAATAAATAAATAGATAAATAAATAAATAAATAAATAAATAATAGTAAGTAGTTAAAATAAATAAATAGCGAGTAATGAAATAAATACATAAATAAATAAAAATAGTAATAATGAATAAATCGTTCGTTCGTTCTTAGGAGGATGTATATCGTAGGTAGAAAATAGTTGGAGGAAAATTTGAAAGGACGACGACTGCTGATGACACGGTCGCGGTCGGGGCGGGACTGCCCTTGTAAACCCAGGCAAGCCCGCCTGGTTTTACCAGGCTCAAGCGACACAAAGGCCCCGAAGACAAGGTCCGCAGCGAGCAACCGGATCCATTTATGTCCTTCGTGGACACGCTGCTCTTATGGGAGCAGCAACGCGCGACGACGAGGCGCAGGCGCAGGCGGTCATGCCTCGCGTGTACGGGTATTGGAGGATTGAGTATCAAAATGACGTGTCACTGTGACACGTCATGACCTATATATGATATATTGACCCGTCCGCTATTTTTTATGAATATAATACAATTACACATATGCACCTTCAGTGCGTATTGAATATTTTTATTTTCGCATTGGCGCAAACACTTCTATATCATTAATCAGAATTTATGCTCACATCCACGATCCAGGGCTGGGCTTTCCGCAGGTACTCAGTACTCCTGATTTTGGGATCCTCGGGTACAGGTATTAGGTAATGCGGGATCACGAAAATGGACACAGGTAAGGTATCAGGTACTTATAATGCCAGTGAGGTAGTAGCGTGATGAGAAGTGTAAAACTCGGGCGGTCGGATATATATATATAGTATATATATAGTATATATATATAACAAATATGTATGTCCCGTCAGAAAGCCAGGTGTGGACACGGAACTCGGAAGTCTAAGATAGATGAAATAACAGAAGCATGGTGTTTTGTTTATCGGAGAACGGGCGGAACGGCAAGCCAGGGTGGGTGACGCATGCACTGCGCTCCGAGGGGGGAAAGCAGGAGACAGACCCCCACCTTATGGTGGAGGGTGAAATCAGTCTTTCCGTGAAGTAGGTAATGCGCAGGTAATTTGCGCATTTGCTGGCACATTTGATATGTGAGATGCCACGAATACCATACAAATCGTTAGACTGGTGTGACCATCACCTTTCATTTTGCTGCATAGCTTACGTATTTTGCAATTGTTTAAGGTGTATGTACACTTCCGCGAATTGGGATTACAGCAAAGCTAATACAGCAGTACTCATTGAGTGCAAACACCGCCGACAAACAACCAACTCACAACTATCGTGTGAGGGTGTTTGGGTATGAGCACACAACTCCATAATGATCGTATAACACAATATCTGACCCCATAACACAAAAATTCAACCCCAAAACACTACTATTTCTGACCCCGAAACACTCATTGCCGAACCTGAAACATCAGTTTTGACCCTAAGATTTAGGTTGGATTCCATGATCAAACAACTGTCAAGAGTGGCAGCGGGATTGTCACCGGATGTCAAGCGCAGAAGAGGTTTGGGACAGTCCGATAATCCAACGGCAGTATGTATATTTTGCAATTGCTTAATGCAGTGTGCAATTGTGGACTTTCAGGGACATGTCTTACGAAGGAAATAACACACATGTGAAGACTGGTCTGTGAGCCGAGTATGCTCTACTCGTGACACAGTTGTATGCATAGGATTCGCATGGCATGCATATGTAAAGCGAGCCAAATAGCAAGCCTGGGAGTGGGCATGGGTCCCTGTCACCTGTAGCTCTGGCTACGGAGTCTGGGACTGGTTCTAAGTTTGCCATGTGAGCGAGGCCATCGTACGCATATATTCACATTGTGAGTGAGGCCATAATACACGCACGTACACCATATACAAATACAATCCCGAGAAAAACTCTAACCCAGACATTCCCTTTACTTTACAAAGAAGGCTTACCAAAAGTCTGAGCCGCTGTTGCGTATCCCAACACAGTCTTATGCCACGTGTCATTTGATGGACTCGATCAAAAGCCCAAAGCCAGCCTCCACCTGTGCTCTCTCAAAATGGTTCAGATGGCCTAAGATTGTCCCCTTAGCCTTTGGATCCGAATCCGAGCAAAACGGCACCATGGCCAAGGCCACCTCCAGCTTCGCTAAAGGTGATGCCTCCAAGGCTGCTAGGATCTGTGTACACTTCAGCTCACCTCTTAGTCCTTGTGCAAGCTCACGTGCTAGTGACGGTTTCTGCTGTGCGAGCTTTACGCATCCGAATACTGACTTCACCTCTTGAGGAGTCAATGCAATCGCCGCCTCCGAATTTTTGGCAATCCATGCCCCGAGTGCTGTCATGGCCCCGTCGCCTTCCTTGGCCTCCATTGTCTCCAGAAGTTCACCAATCTTATCGCTCCCGGTGAAAACATTGAGGACTATTTCACCAATTGTGGAATCCCGTTTTCCGCTCCCTGACACACTCTTCAGCGACCCTCTTTTCCAACAAATCGTCACCGGGGTGTACGGGATGGTGGTGAGTTTCTTCACGTTGGCCACATCTTCCAGCCCTGCTATGTCTACCGTGCTCTCACACTGAGGGGCCGCACGGCCCTGTTCACGCGCCCTGCCCACAGTCGATGCCAAGGGCACCCATGGGCTGACCTGGGAGGTGAGGGTCCAGGGGTCCCTCTCGTTTTGTGTCGAGTCCGAATTTTGCTCCGACAGGACTGGCCCGGCCTCATAGGGCATGCTTGTCATAAGGATGGGCACGCTGCGGGTGAGAGCTTCCGTGCCAAAGGAGCCGGTGTCCTTCCTCTGGAGACCCCAGCGCCCCCCAGATCAGTCAACGCACAGCGCACAAGAATCTCGATCCACACATACTGAACGGCATGAAATGCACCAACCCACGCCCACGGTCATCCCAGTGGATTAGAGCAGCATGTGGAAAGAGGGTGTGAAAAGATACCTCAAGACACACTGAGTGGCATGAGGCCCGCCACCAAAAGCCAGCCTGTTGGTCTATGAATGCAAACCAATGGACAGCCAATGGAAGATGCGTGAAAGCAAAAACTGTAGCGGGCACCCAGGCGCTCCCCGCAAATATCAAGGGAGGGCAAAGAGCAAGGCATTCACCCCACCCTGCCTCTCCTTGCAAAGAAAGCAGACTAGTCCACCTTAATCCTAAAGAGGAAGAGGCAGCATCCGCCAGAAAGGCACCACAGTGACAGCCAATTCCCATTACCCACATCCATCCAGTGATCGTCCCCGTTCAAAACAAGCTGCCAGCATCTCACATCTTGGCCCATGATCATCAGTCCCCCAGCGAGTGAAACCGACACGAGGTGCCCAAACACATCACTCATCGAAATGACGTGGCCTGGGGCCTGTGGCAATGGTCTGAAACCATGCAGATCCCCCTACATGCCCCCTGATGAAATACCATACTGTAGCGTCTGGTGCCCTCCATGCCGCTCCGACATGAGGCAGAAGAAGCTTCTACTTTTGTAAACAAGGAACGCGCTTGGGCAGTTCGGACGATTTGCCCTCGAACTCCATTGAAAAATCATGCAAATGGTTGCCCACCTTCGAAGGTACGCGTTTAAGAAGTAAATGGGCCTGAATCAACAAGGTGCATCACACTGGTTGATTACAGCAGCCGTCTATCCAGCGGCCGTCGCCGGCGGGATGCACATCGAGCAACTACATTGCTTCCAACCCGTCAGAAAGTATTCTTCGGAATGAATGTAAGTAGACAATCAAATTGATACTGCGATTATGAGTGGGAGAAGAAAGGCTGTGTCGGCTCGTGTAAGCTGAACCTTCTGTGTTGTTTTTGGGGTTGAGGGTGTTGTTTCGGGGGAGGTTAAGGGGTGGCTTTTGGGGAGGAAGGATACGGGTTCTTTTTATGGGGGAGGATGAGAACTGATTTTGGGGGGAGAATAAGTTGAGGGGGGTCACCTCGAAGGACAGAGCAAGCGAGTAGGTCCACTTTACAGGATCCTGGCACCCAATCTCCGAGCCCCACTGCGAGCCAAAGAAGGAGGGCGGCACCGCTGGCAGATATACTTCACTCTCTGGGTCGAAAGTGTACTTCTCGTCCGCCTTGACGTCAACCTCGAAGAGCGTGACCACAGTCTGCTTATGGGCATGCTGGCACAACAGTATGTGACACACAAGATCCACCCGGAATGTGGCATCGTGCGAGGTCGAGTTCCCTGCCTGCCCGGACAGGCTAAGGCGCTCCCCGGGGCAGAAGAACTGCTTCACTAGCTTGCATGAAAACTCGAGTTCGCCATCAGCGCCGAGCCGCACGAAGCCGCACCCAAAGACGCAACCATACACGTCATCCTTGGTCCCAACGACGAGCGGGGAAAACAGTGGCGTAGTGGGCGCCATGCTGCGGATAGGGACCACAGTGATAGGCACTTTTACAGATGGGTCCTGCCAGCTGTCACAAAGAACCCATAGCGGCGAGCAGTCAGGTTTTGTCGAGAAATGTAGCAGCCATCAGCTCACTCCAGGGATGCAACCCACGGTCTGTGCAGCTTCCACGGGGTTTCACAGGGGACGTGCACTGCAGTGGTGTTCTGTTCGCTGGCACCGGCGACCTTTCTCACCTCTCCACCATCAACCAGTGTCCGGACTTCGATGGATCTGGATCTTCAACCCCCTTCAGGAAGAGCATGTGGGGCTTGCAACAAGAACAACCTGGGAAAGCCTCACCTTGGGCCATCCACGTTGGCATAGAGGTAATAGCGAATGAACGCCGTATGGCGTCCCGCACTGAGCTCAGCCGTGCCTGGGGCATCCACGCTCAACGGGAACGCAAAAGGGAATGCGACGTGCCGCGTGCGCAGGATCGCTTTGGCATCCGGCGAAGGAAAGGCTTCTCGCGTGTTCAGGTTGCGCGGCCGACGGTATGCCTGCACGTGTCCGTTTCATCGCCTCAGACTGACGGGCAGCATAACCATCAGGAAAGATAATTCAGAAAGGTGATGAGCCAACCCCTCTCGCAGAGCCTTCACATGGCCTCCCTCGGTTTGCGGACCCAGCAGATTGGCCCTGGGGGCAGCGCTCTTCTCGCTGTTCCACCGATCTCTTGGGGAACACAATCCATCAAACGTGAGCTGCAGGTAAGAACCGGCACAGGCGGTGGCAAAGCAGTCGAGCGTGCGGTGCAATACCGCGCGGCAAGCAGGCCAAGGTTGGTACGGGTACCACCTGGACATACACATCGTTCCCGTCGAGCCAGTCGCCGGACCGCAGACCCGTCGCCTTGTGCACCACAAGCGCGCATACAAAGGCGTGATCGGCCACAACGAGGCTGGCTGACTTGTCCTCACCGGAGGCTTCCGGCAGTATGTGGTTCGCCGGGAGAATGACCGCAGACACGGTGATCTGTGCGTCGCCCGGAACGCCCTGGGACTGCAGACGCAGGCTCTGGGTGGCGCCGCTGCGGGCCAGGGTGGAGGCATCGAGCAGCACCTGCGGGAGTTACGTCATACCCCTCTGTGCCTGTCAATTGTTCAAAGCCTATACTCAGCTGCAAAGGGCTTGGCGACACCCATAGGTGCACAAGACGCCGGGATATTCACGGTCAAGCCGTCCGACGTGGGTGACGCAAGGGAGGTGCGCAGTGCAGGCCCAGCTCCTGGGGAAGTTGAAGGCCGCTCAGCACCTCGCCAAGGAGGTCGTCCCGGGTCCCAAAGTCCTGATCCATAACGCGCAGCACAAGCTCAAGTTTGGAGCCGTCGAAGGGGATGTACATAGTGCCGTCACCCGGGGCTCGCCCGAAGGTGGGGTCCGCTCCAGCCTCCGGGAGCACCGCGGTTGTGAAGTAGTTGCCGAAGACGGTGTGCCGATGATCTTCCAGCACCTGCGCCTCTATCCGCAAACTCGTGTGGCTCTCAACTCTGTAAGATATTCGTACACCCAATGCGGCCTGATTTTCAGAGGTTGGGCACGTTTGATTAAACAAAGATGAAGCGCAGACAAACGCGAAAACTTCGTCAAAAGAAACATATGCGATACGCGCAGGCTGGAGCGCCTAAAACACGCCAACTTGGAACAGGAACAAATGAAGTCGAATGCGCGACATTGTTTGCCCGTGCAGATGCTCTGCGGGGTTGACCTGGGTTCTCCTGGTAGTCCGCTCGTCATCGCCAGACCCTCGCGAATATTCGCCATGTGCAAGCCCAGTGAGGCGGACGCGCACCCCACGTGTCTGCAGGTCGTCCTCAGTATCAAGGATCACTTTTCCCCTCACCGTCTCGCCAGCCCAAAACACACCATCCTTTCGGTCCAGCACGATCTCGAACTTCTTTATGCTCATCGCTCCGTCTGCGCCAACGCAAGCCTTGCGCATGCCCGACAATCGTGAGTCATATTGGTGCGATCGAATAAGTGCAATACGAGTACGTAATGCGTTTCGGATAGCATCATGCTCAAGGAACGAGGATTCTGTGCAAATGTGTTAAGGGGAAACCTCGCATTTACTTTACTCTGTAAACCAGCGTTGACGTCGGAGACTGCCTTGCAACATGCGGTGCGTGTCAGGTTGCGATATCCGACTTCTAGGAAGTGAATTGCATCTGCAGGTTCGTGAGCGCCTATTCATACGCGCCTATTTAGACGCGCTGCAGCGCGTCTAAAATCAGACTCACTTCGTACCTGTAAACAGCACTTCGGACGTCTAAACCGAAGTCCAAAAGTTTTTATATTCTATGCAGAACACAACAACCTTGACGTTGTGCCCTGGAGCAGTTTGCAGACACGCCTTCTTTGAACGACGGTCTGGGGACCACTCGGTTACAACACCCAAAAACACACCTTGGCAACTGAAAGCAAGTTTACACTGCTTTCCTTCGCACCAAGAATCAAGGGGTACGTTGGAATGAAGCCTCAAAGCAGATACGGTGTCAGCTTGAGTGCGGGCAAGGTTGCAGACGCTTCTTCCTTCCTTCGTAAAGCACTTAGGTATAGTTTGATGTGCTGCCCGTTCTCCCGAGAGTTCATGTAGCGTGAAGCTCACAAATACAGTTGAACAGTTCGAAGCGAAAATTTTGACCTTGAACCCGTAACTCCTCGAGCTCTAGCTCTAGAGGTCCGGATGGGTAATTCAAATTGTAACGAACGGCTGTGACACACGCTAGCAAAGCGAAAGGTTCGAACCGTTCGGTTGGGTTCAGGTGTGGTTCAGGCGAGGCGAGGCGAGGGTTGTAACGTTGTAACCAGGGGTGGACAGTTATATCGATTTTTGAGATTTAAGCGTCAGCGCTTATAACCGTCGTGCGATGAATTAGAGCTCTAGAGGCAGTCGTGACACGCTTAACTCTATGACGGTCCAGTTTTTCCAGAAAATCGATACCTCGAGGTACTTACTCCGTTACTGTCGCGTGCTGCGACAGCGACACCACAGTTTGCCACGTAATCGATCGGATGTCATGTGCGTGGAAGCGAAGGAATTTCTTGCTGATAGTGATTCGTGTTTGCTGCATCATGTTTCATATTTTCTCTCTTCGAACTTTTTTATAGAAACTTGAAGGTAGTTACGGACAAGATGGTATTCTTGAATCGTGTTTTCTCTGTGAGACCAGCTGCTCAAACAGGTTTCAAAAGGACTTCAGAACGCTTACAGCAAACAAGCAACGCACGCATACCTTATAGCGGGCAACAAGGCCACACCTTTTTGCGTAACGACCATTCACACCGTCGCTTACGTCCGCTCGTTTCAACTCCGAAGAAACTGGCGCCAGGTAGACACATGAGGCACTGGGTATTTGCAACCTGCAGTAACAATACAAAATCGAAAAGAAAATTGCTCCAGCATATTCTCAACGAGGGAGCGTACATGAAACCGCACCTGCTTTGAAACACTCCGTCGCGCAGGGTTTGCCGAGTCAAGAAGGACAGTTGTGGCAGTGGCTGCGCAAACAAGCGCGACAGAATCGCAGGTTCGTTGCTGTCGCTTCGTTTTGCTGTTAGTCGTTTTGGTATACACGCTTTAATCCGAAGCGTTGGGACTCCAGCAAACGCTGAGGACACAATCTGACTCTAATCGATCGCTTAGAGAAAGCACGCTTTGCGCATCGCTAAGTGCTTAACCCTACGAAAGCTACAAATGAATAAGGGCACGTGTCCCTGCTCAGATTATGTACTCTCAACACTATGGGTGAGTGCTTTGATGGGTCCTCTGTCACTGTTACGTTCCCCTGTCAGAAGTCATAACGCCTCTGTTATGGCACACTTAAAGCTGCGGGATCCATCGGTGCAGGGTACGAATCCATATGCCGGCATCAAGGCGTTCGTTGCGGGCGCAACAGGTGGCACCGGAAGGTCTCTACATTTCCTTTGTTAGTGCAAATGCGTAGGCGAGCGCCTCATCACACGTGCACGGAATGTGAAAGTCGTAGAAAGAAATATGCGCCGTTCCGTGCAAAGTTGTGTTAATGAAGTCGTGGCTTGGTCTTCGGGCACTCTCTTCGTGTGTTGCCAAGTCACGGCTCAGCCTCGCTCTTGCATATCGTTTCCTCCACCGGGCTGTTGGTCGGGCTAACACTGGTAGGCGGACCTCATACCGGCCGGTGAAATTATCCTTAGTCGTACCATATCACGACTCTACCTGTCTCTTGCTTGCTATTCTCCTCCGCTAGGGTGGAAAGGTAGCTTCGATTGGCCTCGGGCCGCTCTCCTTGTGGGCGTATGTGCTCTTCTTCGTGCTCCATACCTGCCCTACTTGCTGTGCACTAAAACATTGTACCCGGGGAAGCATGTCGGGGGAACTCTGCATAAACTCGGCGAAAATATATTACACGCCTATTGGCGGAAGTGCTCGACAGTAATTTATGCCTAGGAGCATTATCATCCATCATTGTGTCGAACCATGTTGCATGCTTATTCCCTCCGCCGGGGTCAGGCTAGCTGTGCGCCTGCATTCCCCTCCGCCTGGGTGTACTTGCGTGCTTCTCACTGCACCGCGTGCCGACCACCAATACCCTAGCAACCAAGCATCAAAAACGCTATTCGGCTGCATCATATACATCTGCAAGGGATCAAAGGATTCAGCACACACTTCGGGACATATCCGAATTCGGCAGAGCTCCGACACCCTCCCTGCTGCAGTGAGCTGCATGAGCGAAGTTGTAAACGCCATGTTCATGTACTGAACCCCTCAAAGCCGACTTTGATTGACCCTTCGAGCTGCCCAAGCCATTCCCCAACCGCCAAGGCTCCGTTGCGAGCTCCCGCCACGCGCCCTACCTTCTCCAGAGCCGCGCTCAACACCAGCCGGCCGATCCGCCAGTCGCTGAGCGCCCTGCGGCGCCTTTCCAAGGTGAACATGACTCATGCCAGGTCCTCTTGAATCTGAGCAAATGCCAACACTGTGCCTGAAGCCGCACGCCCCCGAACTCGCACCCGGAGCTCTCACCCCATCATGCCCCGGAACTCTCACTCCATCTTGCCGATTTTCTTGCACTGAGCACTGTGTGGTCAGACAAGATAACCGGGTACTGCGCACTGGATCTACGCCTACCATTTTGTGTCCTCTACATCCGGGTTCCCATCTTCACTATAGATGCTTGGCTGCTCGTTCTGCCGGTGGCCGATTGTGATTCCAACAACTCTTCATCACCCTGTACAGGGGACACGCGGATGAGATGCCACATGTTGTTGTGTCATCAGTTGCAAGTAGTCACGACTGGAGTGGACTTCCAGGCTCTGGGGAGTCAGGCGGCGCCAACACTCCTAGAACCTCCCTACTTGCACCTCGCTCAACAGCTCCTCCAAAGGCACTTCAAGATCCAAGCCGCCCGCCCACCATCATCAAACGAGCACAACTCTTGCCCAGATGGCGGCATTGCCTTCTCTCGGCGAAGCCCTGCCTCTCTCACATCCCCCCTCACTCTTCTGGAAAACTGGGAGGCCGCGGAAGAATGCCTTCGCTGCCGAGCCAGGGCCGCATGCACATCCAACACCCGAGCGCCCTGCGCTCATGGACACATGGATTGTAATATTTGCAGACACACTGTTTTTCTTTTGTTGCACACTTACACTTCAGCACGTTGATGCACTTGTTATTGCAAAACAACGTCTTGCAAAAATTGAAGCCAACTTCTGTGAAGGTTCCTTTTATCAAAATGTTTTCCCCACTATTTTCTCGTCACCCAAATATCTCCGTCTACGCGCTAGTCTCTCCATCAGTCATTCGCCGCTGCAGTCCTCCTCGTGACTGAGTACGTGCAGATATTGTCTATCATTTGCCATTCCTGTATAGAGTCTGTGTACTGTGTATTACATTCAACACTTGATTCTTGGTTTCATCATTCCGATTCTGCGCCATTCATTGCAGTTCTCATTACGTTTGCACCCTGAGTTTCAGCCACGGCACTGTATGGTCACGGTACTGTGACCACGGTACCACGGCACCACGGCACCTTCACGTCACACATCGCAGCTGCAGACGCTGAAGCCACATTTTCCCACCCCCCAGTGTTGCTTGGGCATGCCTTGGGTCAACTCCCCGACCACAACCCCCGCTGCCTACCACCAGTGGTGGAGGACCTTATCTATCATCAACATTCCACCCCGCAGGGCGCCGGCTTGTGAGGCCGCACATCTTCATAGGCCCGCACCTGACCTTACCCTCTTCAGCGCTACTTGCCATCGCACATGGGGCTATACTGCCCCCCGTCATACGAGCAGCTGCCAGTGATCAACGAGGACACACTACCCAGGCACCTTCCTAATATTCCTAATGCCTAATACCGTAGCATTGTAGCAGTGATGAGGCGGGTGAGTCAGCTTCTCTGCAAGGCCCCTCATGAAGAGCCGGTGCTCTGACGCGCCCGCGTCGCACCGCCCCCATGCGCTCATCAAGCCGTAGATGGTCCGATGGGTGAAGCGCAGCAGTATAAATCCGCGGGGCATGCGATTTGAGTATAAATCCGCGGGGCGATTTGAGCTCCCGTGCGCCTCCAGCTCGATGATCAGATCATGTGGCGACAGATACCGATCCGCCTTCCTCACACTTTTGACCTCTCCATTCCTCCAGGCGCATCTTCTCCAGTTTCTGAGAACTCTGTTCTTTTGCTGACGTGGACTTGGCCAAATGCCGCCACTTTCCTGCGTTTGCCATCTCCCCCGCTGTAACCTGCCGATAGGATGATGGTTGGGTTGGCTTGGGTAGTCATCCCTTGTGTTCGGCTGCCCTTACGCTGTGCGGAGTGCGTCTGCTACTTTAATTGCTCCGCAGCACAATTTTGCCACGTTCTCCTTCGCTTATTGAGAAGTGTCAAATGAGCGCAAGTCTCTTGCAACAGGTGAACCTCACTCACTGGTGCTTGATGATGTCCTGGTGGTGCTGACCAATCGCGAGGCGGGAATGGAATCACACCCGGGCATGCGTGGGCGTCGGCTACCTGCAGGAAAATTGTTGAGGAGCTCGTGGCAAAAGGCATTCCAGTTAGAGCTCTCGTCCGTGACAAGTCGAAGGTGTTTCCCGCTCCTGGCCCCACTCCATGCGCTGCATGCTGTGCACCGATGGCGCGAGGTCCAGAGCTCATCGCATCAGTGCGCGCCTTCGAATCGCGACCTCTATCTCTCACAGTACATCTCGGCGACGTAGATTTCACATTTTCTCCCGTGGTGTAGGTCTAGAGATATGCCCTCTGAGGGCCTTGTGGTGGTCGAGGGTGGTGTGGTAACTCAGGCTTCAGACCTGCTTGTAGATGGTGTTGTGGTGGTCGAGGGTGATGTGGTAACTCAGGCTTCAGACCTGCTTGTAGATGGTGTTGAGGTGGTCGAGGGTGACGTCTACCAGTACATGACCCTTCCTAAAGCTCTTGGGGACTGGTGCGTGACATCAGCACTAAATTGGCTTCGCTTCGGACTTGCGATAATGCACCAGATGCGGCTCCGCGCGATGCGGCTCCGCGCGATGCGATGCGGCATACTTGCTCCAGACCACGACATGCGAAGCACACCCTACTGCTGTAGGAGAGCACTCCGACGAATCGCACCATGTTCGGTGCACATTGATTTTACTCGGACACTTTGCCACTTTGCGCTTCGGTGCAGGCCACCTCCCGGTGCCTCCGCATGTGCGTTGATGTGATCAACTGGACGTGGCGGCGGAGTATGGTGGTGGCATGTGGCAGCAACGTGGTGTTCTGTGCCACGGGCAGCCGGGAGCCATTGGATCCTCTGGGTCCCTTCACCGTGGACTACAACGGCACCGTGAATCTAGTGAATGTGGCAGCACGCGCCGGCAAAGTCAAGCACTTCGTCTTCGTGACCTCCATCGGCACTGATGACATCCTGTTCCCTCTCAACCTCTTCTGGGGGGTTCTCTTCTGGAAGGTGTGCTTACGGGCTGGAAGGCCTGAAAGGAGTGCATTTTCAGCATGACATCACACGGGTATGACCGAGTCGTACTTGCCGGTCAGGATCGTTTTCCCGGTCACCGGTTGCGCTGCCTGTGCTCTGAAGCAGACCTGAAGTAGCCACTGCCGTGCATCAACATGACAAAGTGAAGCTTGTCTCCCAATCAGTATGACGTGGATGGATCTTGCCGAGATATTGGCGGCGCCTCAAATCTTTGGAGCTTAGATCGAGCCAACAAAAGTTGCGATTGGAAGATGCAAGAGGTGAAGCACAGCTGTCCAGTTGTGATCGAGATATCAAGGTATGTTTTGTGGGGCGTTGCGTGGGCGGCAGAAACGCGCAGAGGAAGCCCTGCAGCGCTCGGGCCTAACGTATGCTACTCCACTCCGTAGCAACCCCCACCCAGTGAGGCACTCAGGCCATCACTGCCTCCTGCGCCTGCGCCTGCGCCTGCGCTGAGCGGCTACTGCGGGACCTTAGGCTTGGCAACTCTGAACTGGGACAGTTTGTGCTGTGTCCCTGAGCTGAGGAGGTTGTTTCAGTGCGTCGCACGATGCAGCAAAGAGCATCACCAGCATCCCCTGTGGCTGCTTGCACTTCTCTCTTTGCCCGTGGATGCTCCGCTGCGAAGTCTTCATGAAATTGGTCGATTGGTGATGAAATTGGCGCCGTGCAGGTATACAATTGTTCGTCCAGGCGGCCTGAAGAATGAGCCTGAGGATGGTTCAGGGGTGCGCTGCTTCTCCGAGTGTGCCTATCTATTCCATTGAACACTTCGGGGCGATGCATGTTGCCCCTCTGCTCAATGCTTTCGTCGATCCCTCTCAACGAAGAGCGTTTTGGGATGCCGGGGAGCTCATCGATGCGGTGACGACGCGGCTGTTTCGAGCCCCGATGTTGTTTAGATGATTGGTGCTGGCGCACACTGACACCATGTTCGTATCGGTGAGTGGAAGAGGGTGAAATGGCGTGATGCAGAAGGGAAATGTCATTATGAAAGGTCCTAACTCCTTTGGTTTGCCGCCTCGAGAACAACCTGGGAGCATCCTCCGTGAGCAGGTACAACAGGGTCTATGTAGGGCTAGGCATGTTCCAAGTGTTTCCATATGGCTATCATATGACAGCGCATGTTTGTCCTGTTCCGTGTGTTTCCCTCCTGAATAAAGGGTGCATAATATGTGTGGTGGAATTGTGGCGGTATGGTTGCAGTTCTCAGGCTTGTGATCCTTTGTTTCGTTGCAATTCAAACATTGGAGTATAGTTTCTTGATCGATGTGCAGTTGAGCTCAAATAATGATTGTGGCATAAATATTACATGAATGATAATAATTGATAATAATTGTGGCCAACATGAGTAAGGCGGATGCATCGAGCTCGTGCATGGCAGTCACACCGTAGATTTTCAGTGTGTAAGTTTGCAAGCAGTATTGATAATGCAGATGAAGTGTGGGTGATGTGGCAGGTGGCTGAGGTTTGTGTTGCTGCTTTGATTGAGGAAGAGGCGGCAAACAAGATTGTGGAGGTAAGGAGAAGTCGGGGGAGTAGGGGCGGCATTGGAATCGTGTTTCTCAATCTATGATGCGCAATTTGTTCTTGCGTCTTCGTCCGGAAACCTTGTACCAACCAGAAGCTTTATATATGACAAAATGCTCTTTTGAATGGATGGATGTGTCTAAACGAGAGGAATGCCATCAACCTGCCATCCCATTAAGATCTCTAGACGGTCTTTCAACATTGCCAGGAAAAAATGACGCATCATGCAACTGAATGATTATTTTGTTCGAAAGAGAGAGAGAGAGAGCAAGTTTGCATGCCCTCAACTATGTTTCATGGAGCCAACTTCAGGATAGTACTAATTTCACATGCATCGCGATGGTTTGAAGACATGGATGTCTGCTTCAGTAATTCTTGGCGCCTTGGTGTGGATCAGGTGATTTCAAAGGAATCCGCTGACGAGCAATCTATGTCAGATCTCTTTGCTGGAGTTTGATGGCATCCACATTATGGCATGCTGCCATATGCTATATGACCTAGTCACGCAGCATTCCATTTACATATCTTCCATGGTCTAGTCATGCACTATGCAACATAGTTTGACAAGATTTTCCCTGCTCTCTGTACACATATTAACAATACTTTCACAAAATTTGCGGCATCGAGGGTTAGTGCTATGCCCGGTGGGTCCGCATGCAAAAAAATGTGTCCGCTGATTTTTTTCTCCGTGGTTTCAAGCAATGCCTACCTCTTCCAGCGTACCCTTATATATTACTATCAACATCATTTTTATCATCGTCATCATTACCATTATATTACTATCATATTACTAGTATTATTGTACGTCAAAAGTAGATGCCTCCAACTTGCGGGCCAAACGGTTATTGGACTAGGATTTGGATTTACAGGACTACTTTGAGTGGTGATAAAAGGGCACCAGTGCTGCCGAGGTCCTCCTGTGCACTATATGCCACGTCCAACAACATTTGCATGACGGCCTTAAACTAATATACAAGACAGTGTGACAGGGGTCACAGTGGCAAATCCCGCACACAATACGACACGCTGTGGCTGTTCACGCACAGGTCCCCTTCACTGCAACCACCTATCCATCTACACTGTCGCTATCATACAAAATAGGACGCATGCGTTTACGAGTCTGACTGTTGCTTGGCTTGTGCTGAGAGGTGTTTGGAGCTTCTCCAGCAGAAGATGCTACCCAGTGTAGCAGATCTCCGACAAAGCGTGCTGACTGGTCAGCTCAATATCACTCACAGTTGGAGCTTGTTTGGCATGTTTCCGATTTCGCCCGAGTTTCCGGTTTCGCTTCATTTTCTTCCAGTGTTTTTGTTGCTTGATCTGGTATTTGTCGATGAGTCGTTTCCATTTCCGTCTTCCGGTTTCGTCACAATAGGACGTGGTCGATTGCGGCTTCGTGGTGTCGGACGGCGCACACATGGCACACGGGTCAGCCCTTTTCGTCATTACTCCCCAGACGCAATCAGTCTCTTGGTAGTCCGGAAGTGGAAATGGTAGTCTGGAACCTGGTAGTCCAGAAAACGTTACCGTCAATCTCAAAGGCAATATTCCTGGGAATAAAATTTCGTAGCTGGTAACACTGGGAAATTACCAGTAAATTCCATGGTAGGTATTACCACCAAAAACTACCCTGCCATGTGTACTTGCAGAAAGAGCATCGCAAGTCATCACCGCCTCCGTGCAAGACTTAGCGTGCCTTAGCGTGCCTTAACAACGTCAAGAACGCCGGAAGATGCAAGTTTGGTTCGCAAGCGAGGTTCAACACATGCAACACGGTATGGGTGCTTCATACCGATAGAGCTTTGCTCGGAGGAGAACCGATCCAAAGGGGCCTTGTCGCTCGCAAGACAGGCTTCATTGCAGTCGGAGGAGGGCATGACTAAGGCGAACAATGAGAGCATGTCGAATGGCATCTCCGAAAGAGCCCTCTGGTCTCCGAGAACTTCAAACTCCGAAAACTTCAGACCTGTCTTCTCCGGAGCCGGCAGTTGTTGATCTGGGGAGGTTGGAGGTGCAGTAACGGCAGGGATGGCGTCCCGCTTCATGATCTCTTCGACATCAGGTGCGGGTTCAAAAGGGATGGCATCCTCCATGTAAATGCTGCTAGATAGTTGTCGTAGCCTGCAACACGAGAGTTCACAATGTCATACTTCGAAAGCGCAAGGAAGGGTGTTTCCCAAGCGTCGCCTGCCGCCTCACCGCTGGCGCCCCCAACGCGAGTCTCGTGCATTCAACGAGACCACCGACAAACCCAAAGAGCACCTATGAGCCCAATACGGGGCCACCTCTGATCAACATGTGTGTCAGGGCACCTCTTGAGGCCCCTGTGTGAGGCCACACCATAGCCCACCACTGAGCCCTAAAGGAGGCTAAAACCACCTCTTGGCCCACCTCGGTGCCACGCGTAACGCCTCCTCTGAGCCACGGTAGGGCCATCCTGCGGGGCCTCCTTTGCGCCCCCAACGAGGCCACTTCTCAGCCGCCAGTAAGGCCACATCTACGCCCTCTGCACCGTCCAGCGTTCGCCGAGTGCTCCAAACCAGCAAACGGGAATACTCTTTCACCACGCCACTCGGCAGAAACACTATCCGATCTTTAAATTGACACGCACTTCTACCCATCGAAAGCGAAGGGCAAAAAGGAGCATGGCCATACCTTTCAACGAGCGCAGCACGGAGTTGACAGTATTTTGGCTTCTCCTTCAGCAGTCGTTCGTGTACATCCGTCTGCAAAAGTTCACACGCCCAGCACCGACGAATGATAAAAAAGTGCAAACAGCACCGACAGTTGATGCACAAATATATGCTACACTGACGCGTGTTGAATACGAGGGATTCGAAGTTATGAAGAACTGAAAAGGGAATAAAAAGAAGCCAGGATTCCCGAAAACAGGAGGAAAAAATGCACACAAAGTCGAAAGCGAGGACGCGACTTCGTACGCAAGCAACGCAGGCTCACGACTGCTTTAAGCAGGTTTAAGAGCAAACGCGTGCATACCCGTTTCAAGTGGCTGTTTGGAAGTTCATTGGATCTTTGCGCTCAAGAAGGCCACGCACATCTTCAACGGTGATGTCCCCCAAGAATATGTCTGCAAGCCAGAATGTCACGGGCACACAAATGCATATACGAAGTTTCAGGGTAATCGGATACGAATCGATATATGTCACAACCGGTGATTATGCAATACAGCCCGTGTTACGAAAACATTTTTATTCTGTAACAAAGCTCCCGAAGGAATCGTGTTTCGTCACTATATAGCACAGATTGTTCGGCTGGTTTCTCTCGTCACAGGAATCCCTGTTTTTCCCCAGCCTGCGCCGCCATAAATGTCATCTCTATCGTCATCTGTCACGGTATTGTACCAACACCGTTGATTCTGTCATAATCGTTCCTAATAATATTTCTATCGTTCACGATTCTGCCAGAGAGATAACATTTACTGATTTTGCATTCTTCATCCACGATCTCAGATTCCCTATCAATATTTCTCCCAATATGCCGGTAATCTGAATCGGATCCCCCTTCCGTGGGGGTAATTGGCAGTCTATCGTGCCCCCTGGCACAACTCTCCCCCCCTTAGGGGTGGCTTTCTCCTGATGTCACCCCAGCATCTTCATCACCTGTATTCCTGAGAAATAGCCGCTGAAATAAGGTTCTCAGTAACTTAGCAGGTATAGGATATACTGCGCGAGAATTCTGCATTCCCTGCTGATCTGGATGAGGCCCTAGTTGAGCAGTAAGGGGGTGCACTCCAGTTGCCCATTTGCATGGACACGGAGTCTGCGAGGTACATTCCCGCAGTGGTACGCTGGGCGGCGCATTAGTCCAGATACAGGTAGGTTTCTTATACTTTTCCCCGTACATACAATATGAGCAAAACAAGGGAGTAGGTAATTGATCTACTACAGGTCTGAACCGCAAAGCATTGGGATATCGCCCTTTTGGATTTTCCAGAAACCAATAGCGCGGTCTGAGATATTCGATGATGTCAAGGGTGCGTTCTACACAAGCATCTGCAGATATTAAATCTGGTGGTCCTCCAGTAGTTCGCGCTTGACTATATTGGGTACATGGTGGACTCGCCCATATTACATCAAAATATCCAGGAGGGTAATAGCTCCAATATTCCCAATCTTCAATTCTGGTGACATGCGTAGATCGCCAGAACTTATCAGAATCTAAAGATACTGTCTGTGCCTGAGGGAAGCATTCTGAGAAGGATCTTTGAACTGAGCCAGTGCCACTGAAGAGTACCAGTATTCTGATAGGTTTTACCGGAGCTGGCGATAACTCAGTCACATACGCCACTTCTCCAGAATCGGTAAAGTGTTGCTCTTCCCATGGAAGACACGCACTCGCAGAACTGTTAGACATGCCCCAGAACTGCGCTGATAATTGCTGCACTAATGTCCCACTGTCCGCTGTCATTATTGACGCAACATTCTGATGTCGTCGATGTTCCCTTCTTCGCGCAGCTGAATCTCTGACCTGCTGTTCCATTGCTAGGCGTCTCTCTTCAAAATCCCGCAACTGTTGTAATGGGGCACCGCGCTCTAACTTATCACGCGTTCTCCACTGATCATGGGCTTTAGAGAACCCGGTCCATCGCACCTTCCATTCCTCTATTTCCTTGCCCCTGCTCACGCGTACGCGTCGGCTCAGGATTTTCTCTACATGAGCCTCCTTCTGTCCGTCCACCATCACTGCTTCAGGTGTCACTGTCTGCTGTCGCAGAGCGAAAGTGTCTTCTCCACCTGTGTAAGGCTTCAATCTGTGCTGCGCGAACACGTCCACTAGGAATAGGTATTCCCTTACTTCTGGTTACCTTTGGTTATTAATGCGTACTTTTGGTTATGTTTCCTTACCTTCGCTTGATTTATATCCGACAGGCAGAAAATGACTGGCAGGGTCATCGAGCCGGCTTCAGAATGCCCCGGGGCTCATTCAAGAGGTCACGAGGACGACGCACGAGACCGAAACCGCAAGCGAGTCACTGGGATCAGTGATCAGGACGCTTGTGAGGGACTGAAGGGGAGTAAAATACTTATAAACCGACGAGTGTCGTGAAGTGAGGCAGCATTCAGTTTTATATACGTCGAAGCGACATGGCTCGCAAGGTCGCGTGAACGCGTAGGCCAATCAGAAAACACGAAGGGCTCGAGTTGTTTTTATAATCGGATTAATTACAGCGCGTATTTCGAATGCTGTCAGAGATACAGCGTGACCTGAATATTTATAGAAGCAGGCAGGTGGTAGGCGTGCACCGTACGTAGTAATAAGAATACTAGGAATACTAAATAGGTAGGAGGAGCTATTTCAAATTAAAAGTTGAAGAGTGGTTGAAGGCTTCTATCTTGAAGCCGCAACTAACTATTAGAATTATTATCCGTCCGTTAAAATTTTGACAATGTCTTCTGCGCCCCGTCGGCAACTCGCCCGTGGGGGGATGTTGAGGCAGAGTGCCTTGGAGTACAATGGTGCCCGGCCAGCGGTGCGGATTCTGTTCATCGGGAAACTGCGAATTTTTTGGAGCCTCGGCTGCATAGGTCTGGTAATGGTTATGGTCGGCGCAGGACTGTTTGGAAAGGAAGACTAATTTATTGGTGTGGTTTCCAGGGTGCTGCTGAGCGGCTCGCAGGTCGCCCTGCGAAGCGACCAAGAGCGAGACCCCCAACTGGGGGTCATCAACAACAAGGTCAACCCGCCGCGGTTGACTTGAACAAGGAACCCGGCGCCGAAGAGGCAGCCGGAGCAGCAGAAGAAGGCGGCGGAGAAGAGCCATCCGCCGCGGAGGCAGAGCAGCCTGAGGTGAGGGTCGTCCCCTGGGATTCACCATTTTGACCTAGTTCCAGTGAAGTGGAGTGTGCCCCCGCCCCAACAGAGTAAGTGTACCCGCCCTCGCAATTTTGGGGTGTTTTTTTTTCAAGACGTCCCTTGTTTCCTTGCACTTGGGTCTGCGGAGGCAGCAGGCTGCGTTGGGAGGATAGCTCCTCAACCACGCGCCCTGTTCCCGCAGGCAAGTCGGATCTGTAGTAGTGGTGTGCGGCGCTTGCTTGCATGGGTGCGGTGGGAGGATAGCTCCTCAACCACGCGCCGGTAGTAGGTTGCCTGGCTCTGTTTTTGTTGTTTATTCAAGACGTCCCTTGTTTCCTTGCACCTGGGTCTGCGGAGGCAGTAGGCTGCGATGGGAGGATAGCTCCTCAACCACGCGCCCTGTTCCCGCAGGCAAGTCGGATCTGTAGTTGTGTTGTGCGGCGCAAGCTTGCATGGGTGCGGTGGGAGGATAGCTCCTCAACCACGCGCCGGTAGCAGGTTGCCTGGCTCTGTTTTTGTTGTTTATTCAAGACGTCCCTTGTTTCCTTGCACTTGGGTCTGCGGAGGCAGTAGGCTGCGTTGGGAGGATAGCTCCTCAACCACGCGCCCTGTTCCCGCAGGCAAGTCGGATCTGTAGTTGTGTTGTGCGGCGCTTGCTTGCATGGGTGCGGTGGGAGGATAGCTCCTCAACCACGCGCCGGTAGCAGGTTGCCTGGCTCTGTTTTTGTTGTTTATTCAAGACGTCCCTTGTTTCCTTGCACCTGGGTCTGCGGAGGCAGCAGGCTGCGATGGGAGGATAGCTCCTCAACCACGCGCCCTGTTCCCGCAGGCAAGTCGGATCTGTAGTTGTGGTGTGCGGCGCTTGCTTGCATGGGTGCGGTGGGAGGATAGCTCCTCAACCACGCGCCGGTAGTAGGTTGCCTGGCTCTGTTTTTGTTGTTTAGTCAAGTCGCCCCTTGTTTCCTTGCACCTGGGTCTGCGGAGGCAGTAGGCTGCGATGGGAGGATAGCTCCTCAACCACGCGCCCTGTTCCCGCAGGCAAGTCGGATCTGTAGTTGTGTTGTGCGGCGCAAGCTTACATGGGTGCGGTGGGAGGATAGCTCCTCAACCACGCGCCGGTAGCAGGTTGCCTGGCTCTGTTTTTGTTGTTTAGTCAAGTCGTCCCTTGTTTCCTTGCACTTGGGTCTGCGGAGGCAGTTGGCTGCGATGGGAGGATAGCTCCTCAACCACGTGCCCTGTTCCCGCAGGCAAGTCGGATCTGTAGTTGTGGTGTGCGGCGCTTGCTTGCATGGGTGCGGTGGGAGGATAGCTCCTCAACCACGCGCCGGTAGCAGGTTGCCTGGCTCTGTTTTTGTTGTTTATTCAAGTCGTCCCTTGTTTCCTTGCGCCTGGGTCTGCGGAGGCAGCAGGCTGCGATGGGAGGATAGCTCCTCAACCACGCGCCCTGTTCCCGCAGGCAGGTCGCATCAGTAGTTGTGGTGTGCGGCGCTTGCTTGCATGGGTGCGGTGGGAGGATAGCTCCTCAACCACGCGCCGGTAGCAGGTTGCCTGGCTCTGTTTTTGTTGTTTATTCAAGACGTCACTTGTTTCCTTGCACTTGGGTCTGCGGAGGCAGTAGGCTGCGTTGGGAGGATAGCTCCTCAACCACGCGCCCCGTTCTCGCAGGCAAGTCGGATCTGTCTTTGTGGTGTGCGGCGCTTGCTTGCAAGGGTGTGGTGGGAGGATATATAACTCCTCAACCACGCGCCCTTCCCAAGTTGTAGTTTTAGTCTTCTTTGTTGTCATATTACAGACGTTGTCGTATGTGCATGAGGGTTTGGAGGCCGGTGGCTCGGGAACGCGTGTTGAGACTTGTGCTCGACGCGCACTCAGAGCCGCGGCGAACCTTTATTCGTGGGAATGTCTGTCGGCCAGTGGATCGGGAACGCGTGTTAAGACCTTGTCTCGACGCGCCCCCAGAGCCGTGGTAGGACGCCCAAACCAGGTCATGTCGTTCCTTGGTTCTTCGCAACTGTCGGTGTTGAGTAGTCAGTGCCCGCTGCAGCATCATATCTCCGGGCGGGTACGCCAGCTGAGGTTTCCCTGGCTCTGTTTTGTTGTTTACTCAAGAAGTCCCTTGTATCTTTGCACCTGGGTCTGCGGAGGCAGTAGGCGGCGTTGGGAGGATAGCTCCTCAACCACGCGCCCTTCCAAAGTTGTAGTTTTAGTCTTCTTTGTTGTCATATTACATACGTTGTCGTATGTGGATGAGGGTTTGGAGGCCGGTGGCTCGGGAACGCGTGTTAAGACTTGTGCTCGACGTGCACCCAGAGCCGCGGCGAACCTTTATTCGTGGGAATGTCTGTCGGCCAGTGGATCGGGAACGCGTGTTAAGACCTTGTCTCGACGCGCCCCCAGAGTCGTGGTAGGACGCCCAAACCAGGCCATGTTGTTCCTTGGTTCTTCGCAACTGTCGGTGTTGAGTAGTCAGTGCCCGCTGCAGCATCATATCTCCGGGCGGGTACGCCAGCTGAGGTTTCCCTGGCTCTGTTTTGTTGTTTACTCAAGACGTCCCTTGTATCTTTGAACGTGGGTCTGCGGAGGCAGTAGGCGGCGTTGGGAGGATAGCTCCTCAACCACGCGCCCTTCCAAAGTTGTAGTTTTAGTCTTCTTTGTTGTCATATTACATACGTTGTCGTATGTGGATGAGGGTTTGGAGGCCGGTGGCTCGGGAACGCGTGTTAAGACTTGTGCTCGACGCGCACGCAGAGCCGCGGCGAACCTTTATTCGTGGGAATGTCTGTCGGCCAGTGGATCGGGAACGCGTGTTAAGACCTTGTCTCGACGCGCCCCCAGAGCCGTGGTAGGACGCCCAAACCAGGTCATGTTGTTCCTTGGTTCTTCGCAACTGTCGGTGTTGAGTAGTCATTGCCCGCTGCAGCATCATATCTCCGGGCGGGTACGCCAGCTGCGGTTTCCCTGGCTCTGTTTTGTTGTTTACTCAAGACGTCCCTTGTATCTTTGCACCTGGGTCTGCGGAGGCAGTAGGCGGCGTTGGGAGGATAGCTCCTCAACCACGCGCCCTTCCAAAGTTGTAGTTTCAGTCTTCTTTGTTGTCATATTACATACGTTGTCGTATGTGGATGAGGGTTTGGAGGCCGGTGGCTCGGGAACGCGTGTTAAGACTTGTGCTCGACGCGCACCCAGAGCCGCGGCGAACCTTTATTCGTGGGAATGTCTGTCGGCCAGTGGATCGGGAACGCGTGTTAAGACCTTGTCTCGACGCGCCCCCAGAGCCGTGGTAGGACGCCCAAACCAGGCCATGTTGTTCCTTGGTTCTTCGCAACTGTCGGTGTTGAGTAGTCAGTGCCCGCTTCAGCATCATATCTCCGGGCGGGTACGCCAGCTGAGGTTTCCCTGGCTCTGTTTTGTTGTTTACTCAAGACGTCCCTTGTATCTTTGAACGTGGGTCTGCGGAGGCAGTAGGCGGCGTTGGGAGGATAGCTCCTCAACCACGCGCCCTTCCAAAGTTGTAGTTTTAGTCTTCTTTGTTGTCATATTACATACCTTGTCGTATGTGGATGAGGGTTTGGAGGCCGGTGGCTCGGGAACGCGTGTTAAGACTTGTGCTCGACGCGCACCCAGAGCCGCGGCGAACCTTTATTCGTGGGAATGTCTGTCGGCCAGTGGATCGGGAACGCGTGTTAAGACCTTGTCTCGACGCGCCCCCAGAGCCGTGGTAGGACGCCCAAACCAGGTCATGTTGTTCCTTGGTTCTTCGCAACTGTCGGTGTTGAGTAGTCATTGCCCGCTGCAGCATCATATCTCCGGGCGGGTACGCCAGCTGCGGTTTCCCTGGCTCTGTTTTGTTGTTTACTCAAGACGTCCCTTGTATCTTTGCACCTGGGTCTGCGGAGGCAGTAGGCGGCGTTGGGAGGATAGCTCCTCAACCACGCGCCCTTCCAAAGTTGTAGTTTCAGTCTTCTTTGTTGTCATATTACATACGTTGTCGTATGTGGATGAGGGTTTGGAGGCCGGTGGCTCGGGAACGCGTGTTAAGACTTGTGCTCGACGCGCACCCAGAGCCGCGGCGAACCTTTATTCGTGGGAATGTCTGTCGGCCAGTGGATCGGGAACGCGTGTTAAGACCTTGTCTCGACGCGCCCCCAGAGCCGTGGTAGGACGCCCAAACCAGGTCATGTTGTTCCTTGGTTCTTCGCAACTGTCGGTGTCGCAACTGTCGGTGTCGCAACTGTCGGTTTCTTCAACATGTGTTTGAACATGATGTAAAAAGTACATTCTGTAAATAGTATCGAGTCTCCCCTTGCCTGGTTTGTATTCCCTTACAGCATGTTATTTCTTCTTTGGAAATGCACACGTGGGTCTTTCCGGTGTCCTTCTTGAAAGTGTGTAACAAGCCTGAAGGGGGAGTATGTTATCTCCGGACAGAAGCCTGGACGGAGAGGATGTTACCTCATGTAAGTGTCGGGAAGGCGTGTTAACACCTTGTCTCGACGCACCCCCAGAGCCGTGGTTGGACGCCCCAACCAGGTCATGTCGCTCCTTGGTTCGGTCGGTCCTTCGCAACCGTTCCTGTTGACTAGTCAGTGCTGGCTGTGGCATTTCCTGCGGAAGCGCTGTCCATTGTTTTTGAAAATCCGGCGGAACCTACGGGTATTTTCCGGTTGCCGCCCTGGTCCTGGTGGTCCGTGCTGGAAATCACTGGAAAGGGGTGGGGATATGTCCTATTCCTAGTCCGCCGAGGGCGTAAAGAAAAAACCCAGGCGCTCCACCGCGAGTCGCCGGAGAATGAAAAAAATCAAGGGAGCTTCGGCGCGGAGCGCTGCCTTAAACGCCATTGCCTCGATGGCCGAAGCTCAGGGGAAAGTGGCGCCGCCGCGCACCCTGTTCGTCGGACCTTGTGTGGACCATTGGGCTGATCTCACGGCATCGGATAAGCGGCAGTCGTTATGCTCCCGGTTCGACGATCCGGCAGTCCTGCGCGCGCTGGCGATGGCATGCGGAATTGGGGAGGTTCGGCATGCAGCCATCCGATTCAAAACGGCTTTGGGGGAGGCAACCGATGCTCGAGGCGGGTACGGGAAGCTGAAGATCGGGTGCTCCCTGAACCAGACTGTCCCCTTGACTTACAAGGAGTTCAGCCGGAGCAGTTTCACGCGAGGTCAGAGGTTCATGGAGTGTGCGCGGGAGTTGTACATGGCTACCCTCGCGTGGCGGGAGGCACCTGACTTCGTGGCGCCTCCGCAGCACTTTGGGATTCGCCTGAAGCCAGGGTCGGAGTCTGCTCCCATCCCGTTCCTCATGTTTGGGGACCACGGGGTCTCCCTGGAGCGGTTCTTAGATTCTCCAACCTCCCCGCTATCCCTAGCCTTCAAGAAGCAGCTGTGCCTCCGGCTGCTCGGCGGACTACGCGAGCTACACGGAGCAGGCATTGCGCATGGAGACCTGCGGGCAGGCAACGTCGTGCTCTGCCCTAACAGGCCAGATAGCATGGTGTTCATTGACTTCGGATTGGCGCGGCGAGAGCACCGAGCCGGCCTGCCGGTCGACGGCTTCCACAGGGAGCGCTGGGCCTCGGCGGCGCCCCTGAACCAAGCGCCAGGGTCTGTGTATGCCCCCGAGTATTCGCGAACTGGTCCCACTGCCGCGACGGATATGTGGGCGGTGGGAGCACTGCTTGTGCGGATCTTCATTCGTGATCCGCACGACGGGCTGCGAGGGGTTTCCGACGACGACAGCAAGCGAACCGTGCCAACTGTCATCACGGGCCGGGTGCAGACTGGATTCGTGGCCCAGAGCCTATGGTGGTTGATACTGGACTGCTGCCAGGAAGATCCTGGGAAACGGCCGTCAGCAGCCAAGCTTGCTGCGGCCTTGGAGGCCACGCGCATCGAGTCTGAAAGCAAACTGGTTCCTGCAGAGCTACCTCGATGTTGGTCGAAATATCAGTTGTAGGAGTGCATGTTCCAAACCGCAACAGTTAGCCCGAGCTGCGAGGAAACCTGCAATGCGTTGCCGGGGTAGAGTAAGACGTAACACGTACTACTCTATTTTGTAATAAAAAGTGTATCTTCCTTGCTGGGCACTGTACAAATTGTGTGCGCCAGCCACCGTGACTGCTGTACAACTCTGGTTTGTTTGTGCGTTGTGCCTAGGCTAGCTCTTTCGGCTTGCTCATCGCTGTGAATGACTCGCGGTGTGATATCTCATCTTGTTACACGCACCGTTTGCTGAAGGGTGGTGTGCGGCGCTTGCTTGCATGGGTGCGGTGGGAGGATAGCTCCTCAACCACGCGCCGGTAGCAGGTTGCCTGGCTCTGGTTTTGTTGTTTCTTGAAGACGTCCCTTGTTTCCTTGCACTTGCGTCTGCGGAGGCAGTAGGCTGCGATGGGAGGATAGCTCCTCAACCACGCGCCCTGTTCCCGCAGGCAAATCGGAACTGTAGTTGTGTTGTGCGGCGCTTGCTTGCTTGCTTGCGGTGGGAGAATAGCTCCTGAACCACGCGCCGGTAGCAGGTTGTCTGACTCTGTTTTGTTGTTTACTCAAGACGTCCCTTGTATCTTTGCACTTGGGTCTGCGGAGGCAGTAGGCTGCGTTGGGAGGATAGCTCCTCAACCACGCGCCTTGATCCCGCAGGCAAGTCGGATCTGTAGTTTTGGTGTGCGGCGCTTGCTTGCTTGCTTGCTTGCTTGCTTGCTTGCGGTGGGAGGATAGCTGCTTTAGAGAAGGGGTGCTGGGTGGAACACGCAGCGGGAGAGTGGTGTTCCAATATGGTGCACCACCTACCCTTCGGCGGATAAGGAGTCTTTGCACACGGAATCCTTTCAGGCTCGCCACGATGTGCTCCTGGATCAGCACATCTTCGTGGGCAGAGGAACTGCTGAGACCATGGGTGCCCTTGACGTAGCCATCGCCGAGGTGAAGCAGGCAGTGAGCGCCGCCATCTAGAAGGCGCTGGATGGGGAGTATCGGGGGATTCTGGTTTGGATTGCTACCTGCCATGATGCCATGAACTCCTATGCGAACGCAGTGGAATCGTTGCGCACGATGGAGCAGGCGATCCCGAAAGCGTCAACCAGGACGGTTGTACGTACCGGCCAGTTGAATAAGCAGAGGGAATTGACGAGTAAAGCTTGGGAGCACGTGATAAAAACTGTCAGCAAGGGGTGGAAGCTGGCGCAGTTGGCTTTCGAGGACCCTGCGAAGCTTCCAGAGTTTGAGAACAAGGAGTTTGAACACCTGCGGAGCTTCTTGGTGGTACGCCTACGGCTATGGGAGGAGATGGCGACCAGGGGCGTTCGGGAAGTATCTGCGGCATCCAATTTCCATATGCAGCAGTGGGGTGCGCAGGCGGCGACGCTTGAGGAGTACGAGCCCTACCTTACGGTGAAGGGGTTGTTCTCCGACAGCCTGGCTGTCAGGAAAAGCCCGGTTATTGTTGCGCCGGATGCCCGTTATACGGTGGATGCGACCTGGCCAGGACCAGCGCAACAGGATGAGGGGAGCGCCCCGGCTCGTCTACGGCTGGTACTGGATTACATGCATTCGTTGATGATGACAGGACTGGAGGGGATAGCGGAGAGGCATGGGTGGCGCGAATCTGAGACGGTCTCGCAGTTCTACTATTCCCCGGCCTTCATTGGGCGCACCCTTAACAGTGGGACCCAGATACTGCACAGGGACATAAGACCCGGTTCCATGGAGGCCAGGCTGGGGATGCAGCCGGTGCGAGGGGAGTCGGGCATCCATACCTTTTCAGCTCTGCTGTGCCTCGACGACCAGGCCTACACTGAGGTGATGCCTGAAACTGTTGCGTCGGAGTACGCCGATGGTCTGCCAGCGGCGTATCAAGGATATCCCACCAGTCACCCTTTCCAGCGTGCTCGCCTAGGTGGTGGTCCGGGGTGGTTGATGATGTGGCCGGCCACCCACGTTGCCCACCGGGGTGTGTGCCCGGGCAAGAATTTTCCTTCCGTGGGGGACCCTGTGCACACGGGCCACCCACCGCGCCTCCCTCTTCAGCGGTCACTGTCCCTCTGCATCTTCGGTGCGGTGACGGTGCTCCGAGGGGGGGTGATTGACCTCATGAACACCGTGGACACGTTGCCTCACCAGGTAGAGGAGATGTATGGCCTACCGGTCCGCATGGTGTGCTTCGCGTGCAGGGAGGCTATCGAGTTCCAGGGGAGCTACTCAAAGCTTCCCCGGGTTTACGCCTGCAAGTATTGCATGCATGCCATCGAGCAAACCGATCTCGCGCAATTTGGGCACGCCATGTGCGGCAGCTGCTACGACCACCGGCAGTCAGCGCAGCCTGCTTTGCTGCCGCCGCTTCGGACGCACGAGCTGCACCCTTACCAGCCTGCCGACCTCAGCAGCTTTGAGCCCATGTCCCCAGAGGAGGCCAGAGCGCGGGCTGTTCTGAACTTTGCGGATGTGGCCACGGTGTGCAAGATGTTCAAGACAGCCTTTGGACAAGCCGCCAACCTCAACGATAGCAAGCGCGCCGGGCTGGCAAATCTGCAGTTCGGTCTTGGAGCACCGCAGCCAGCAGAGAACCAAGCTGTAGACCTGTTGGATACGCTTGTTCAGGCTTCAACGGTCCCCGGCTTCCATGAGCATGACATTTTCCAACGGATGGGAGCAACTTGCCGGACGGCCCAGGCTGTTGCGTTTGCGGTGTGGGTGGCCGCCCGAAGAACAGCACCGGCTGACCAGCATTCCCAAACAGAACAACCAGTGCTGCGGGCGGCTGAGGAGCCACATCCGGTCATCCAGGTGCTTGACGACATAGCATGCGGTTCGAGTGCGGGCCAGGAATTGCGGCATATGACCGCGGACGCGCTTCCGTCATCACCTAACGATGTTGGTCAAAAGAAGAAGCGGAAGCGAGGGAGACGCAACACCAAGTCTCAGGGGCAGCGTTGCAGAGATTGGACTCGGAACTGGGAACGCCGTAACCCAGACAGAATAACCCGCCAGGCACCCCCGCGCCAGCTTTTTGACAAGGATGGCATGCTGGATCCCACGTTGGAATCTCTGATAGCGTGTCCCAGCACGGATTTCGCTCTGAAGGTGGCCGCTGCCATCACCCACAACTGGGATGATGCCACACCAGCGTTCGCATGCCGGTGCTCCTGTGTGTTTGCGCGTGGTGTCCGAAAGCGCACCGAGCCTGGCTGGGATGGTGGCCACCTCCGCATGCGTGCAGTAGGCCCCTGCCTGGGAGAGGTGGCTGCTGCGCCTCCTCCTGAGACTGCGGAAATGGGCGGGGCCGCGGCGCGTCCCGCAGTCCCGGCGGCTTCCGAGGCGCCGGCAACAGACGTGAGCGGGGATGGTGAGGCCACACACACACTTGCCGCAGCGGAGGGCCCCTGCCTGGGAGAGGTGGCTGCTGCGCCTCCTCCTGAGACTGCGGAAATGGGCGGGGCCGCGGCGCGTCCCGCAGTCCCGGCGGTGTGCGAGGCGCCGGCAACAGACGTGAGCGGGGATGGTGAGACCGCACACACACTTGCCGCAGCGGAGGGCCCTGCCTGCCTGGGAGAGATGGATGCTGCTCCAGCTCATGGCCGCGCGTCGGCGGGTGTTGTTGGGCTGACTGCACCTACTTTGGGAACCGAGCACAACATGGTCACCGTTTTCGGAAATGACACCGTCGTGCATCACGTCTATACACACATCGCGTCCCCATTCGATGGTGCATCCATGCCCGTGATATTGGACTTGGCCACCACGCACCCGCTTCGGGAGTATCACGTGCTCAGCACGTTGCCCGAATACTTGACGCTAACAGCACAAGGACAATCCCAAAGAACGGTCGATTTGCGAATGCCGAAGGCGCGTCGCTTGCTCACGCAAGTACAACCCGGGAGGGAAGATGGGTTTGCGTCCCTCTTGGAGATTGAATACTACCTGGCGGAGGCTGGGTTAGAGATTCGTGACGTTAAGGCCGATGGTGATTGCTGGCTTCGGGCGATATGCCCGTACATCCACGGAATGCACAGACTCACGCGCAACGGTCTTGAATACCGTGTAGTGAAGCTGCGTGACGCCGCGCGGGATTTCCTGAAGCAGCACGCCGCGCAACTTTTCCCTTGGCATGATGCCGCCACTCCAGATACACTGCGCATAAAGAAAGGCAGCAGTGAGCATGAATGGATGCTGGTGCTTGCGGCCATGGCCAGACGGGTGATTCAGTGTTACCGGATTATTCCTCCAGCCGACATACGGATCATGCTGAATGAAATTGAGCAGGGGTCAGCAGGAGCAGCACTGAATGTAGCGCCTTTCAGCATGGTTCATTTCTGCCCCCCAGATGACATCCAGCTCGAGAGCAGAGTGCCGATCCGGGTTGTTCATTTCGTGCCCGTGGATACATACCCCGGCCACTGGATGCGCATCGCGCCGAAGGATGAGCTGGCAAAGGAGGCCAGAAAATCTGCAGACCTGGCGGCGGCGGCGGCGCCCAAGAAGAAGGGGGGCAACGTCAAAGGCGGCGTCAGGGAAACGTCGTAGGGCGCGGTTATGTCTTGATATCACCACATCAGGTGACATGCATGCACCCCCGTCTGCGCTTGCGATGTGTTTTTGATGATGATGTGTGTGTATCCTGGTGTAGGCATGGGGCATGTCATGGTAGTAGTGTCACGTATCACGTATGGGGCGCGTCACGTATGGGGCTATGTCACGTGTGTCTCCCCGACTATGCTGTGGCGGCAAGGGGGGATGCTTATTATGTACGGCGTGGTCGCATGAACGTCTCCTCAGGTACACACTGATCATGATCGTCCGATCAAGCTGGCGGGCACACCGTACTCCGTCTGCTTCACCCGGGCTGCTGTGGAGGAAGCAAACCAGGCAGCTTTTGGCAAGAAGAAAGTGTCTGCACGCCGTAGCTTGTGTTGCTATTGCTATCAGAAGGTTGCAACAGGCAGGTGTGACCGGTGTGAACTCGCAGTGTATTGCTCAGTAGAATGCCAGCAATCGCACTGGAAGAACCCGCCACCGGCCGCCCCCTCCTTAGGAAAGCACAGTGGCAGCTGTATTCCAAAAGGGCAAGAACTTAATGTATTAAGGGCGACGGAGGCAGCTCCTGCCGGCACCCGAAGGACGCATGGTCCTTGGACGAGCCCGAGGAGGAGCACGGTCTCACCGGCGGCGACAGTGCAGCGTGCCCGTGCACTAGCAAGCTTCGTGAGGCAAAACGGCTTGAAGGCTGTCGCCGGTAGGAGTTAATAAGCCGTGACATGTTAGCCGGAGCCGCGCATGAAACCTGCAAGGATACGATATACTAATAGAGTATAGAATAAATCATGATAGAGTAACACTTAGCACGTACCTATTTGGTTTTAATACTAATTCATGGGTCTTCCAGGCGCACAACATGCCTTCCCCGTGATTGCTGTTCAACCGTGCATTGTTTTCCGGTTGGCCTGTGCTAGGTCTTGCGGGTGTGCCAGCGGAGTTTACCCATTGCTTACAGGCTGGTGCGTGTGGCAGTTGGAATGGATAAACTCAGAAACCGGGAAATCCTTGCCTGTCAAACTGAACTGGGCAGTCACCCTGGAGAACAGCAGATTCGTCCCGCCGCCCTGGTGTATTCAAGGCAAGATTGTGAAATTTGACCCACAGCATGTATGGACCCCGGCACCAACGGATGAGGTTCCTGAAGGCTCCTATGACAGGGAATACGAAAACAGACCACCGACCGGTTACGTCGTGGTAAGGTTGTACGACAAACAGGCGGTCGCGGAATGGGGCCGGCACTGTGCCTTACGGTGGAATGAGTATGCCGCGATTGTGGAGTCAGAGCGTCAGCGGGGTGATATCCCGGCCATCACTGATCCGTCGGATGCGGAGGAAGATGACTACGTTAGCGAGACTAGTAGTGAGAATGAAGACTAAAGTAACAAAGAAAACACCTAGCCCTTCGGGCGTATGAGTGAATTAATATCCCCCACCCTACGCTGGCCCGGAGGATGGAGACTATTACATTAAGTTCTACCA
>LGRX02035155.1:0-23131 GCA_001247695.2 Cymbomonas tetramitiformis | reverse complement strand
GCCTATCTCGCTCTCTTGTGTGGTGAGCGGCGCCCTCTCACTCTCTCTTGGTTGTGGGCGATCCCTCTCTCTCTCTCGTGTGGTGAGCGGCGCCCTCTCACTCTCGTGCTGAGTGGCGCCCTCTCGCTTGTGCTAAGTGCCGCCTATCTCTCTCTCTCGTGTGGTGAGCGGCGCCCTCTCACTCTCGTGCTGAGTGGCGCCCTCTCGCTTGTGGCGGCGCCCTCTCTCCAGTGTGCTAGCGGCGCCCTCTTTCATTTTCTATTGCTGTGGTTGCCTTTTCTCCCGTGTTGAACGGCGCCCTTTCACTCTCTTGTGCTGAGACAATCGAGCTGGTATGGTTAATTGGATACAGTTTCAATTCTATCTAGATGCATCAGTAGTAGCATGGTGGAAGAGCACACCGGAATCTTCCCAATAAATTCTTTTTGGTGTTCTATTAATGACGACAAGGCCAAGCCAGCGAGGGAGTTGATAGGGTGTCGTTCGCTAATCCTGCTTCCCTCCCCCATACACAAGCTTGTTTCATATGTGTGGCCGTGGGGCATGTGGGAAGCCAGAGGCGTGTGGCCGTAGCGGCGCTCGAATTCCCAGCACCCAACAACACGCTAACCTCAACAACAACACGCCCAGATCAACAACAACCACCCAAGCCCAAAACCATGGCTCAGGTCAGCAACAACACGCCAAGCTCAATAATCATAGGCCCAACAATCATTTTAGGTCAGGCGAACACGACTAGTGAGCATCCTGCTGATCTAATAAAGTTGTAGCTGCAACGTCAGTCAAGAAGTAAACGAAACAATACATGTCGTTCACAAGTTTCCAAGCAATTTGAGTTAATTCGCGGTTCACTCAACTTTCGAATTCGCTTTCGGAATTGTGGTAAGGTACTTATAAGGATGCTCAACCTCGAAGTTGTAATTCAATCTGTGCAAATAGTCCGTCACGTTGAGAATTAGCTTCTCTCGGCTACTACCTTTCATTCTCTTGTGCTGATACGGTTAAGTGAATACAACTTCAATTCTATCTAGATGCATCGTAGTAGTATGGTGGATGATCACACCGGAATCTTCCCAATAAATTCTTTTTGGTGTTCTAGCAATGACGACAAGGCCAAGCGAGCGAGGGAGTTGTTAGGGTGTCGTTCGCTAATCCTGCTTCCCTCCCCCATACACAAGCTTGTTCATATGTGTGGCCGTGGGGCAGGTGGCCAGAGGCGTGTGGCCGTGGAGGGCGCTCGAATTCCCAGCACAACAACAACACGCTAACCTCAACGATCAAAGCCCATAGCTCAACAACAACACGCCCAAGATCAACAACAACCACCCAAGCCCAAAACCATGGCTCAAGTCAGCAACAACACGCCAAGTTCAATAATCATAGACTCAACAATCATTTTAGGTTAGGCGAACACGACCAGTTAGCATCCTGCTGATCTAATAAAGCTGTAGGTGTAACGTGAGTACAAGAAGTAAACGTCAGTACAAGTTTCCAAGCAAGCAAGCAGGTACTTATAAGGATGCTCAACCTCGAAGTTGTAATCCAGTGTGTGCAAAATAGTCCGTCACGTTGAGAATTAGCTTCTCTCGGCTACTAACACTTCCTGCGAAAACCAAAACGTTCTGTTGACGGACGAAGAAAGGTAGGCTTTGCACTCAGCTCCAAGCGACGCGCATCACGCAAAAGTTCCTTTGACAAGCTTGAACGATAAGAAAGTGAAAAATTGAACACAGAGATAAACAGCACTTGTTCTCGACAAACATCATGCCTGAGTGGTGGAGTTCACCCTGTCAGCCTGCGCAACGTGCTATGCCCATTGCTAAGATATGATCTACAAGTACAATAATCGTGTGGTCTATCTGCGGTAGAAAACTAACTACATTCAGACCACTACGAGTGGTTCTTTAGAAGAGAAGCTTCGGTTCGGAAGAATTTACCAAGGCGAGTTGTGTTTTAAAAGCACAGTCACCATTTTCGGCGGCGGCAACGTTAGCTGTCGGCGCCAGCTTTATCCTTCTATTCTTTATTTGATATGTAGTCAAATGACTTGCTGCAGAGCTTTGGAGTTTCCTCAACTTTGCCCGCCAGAAACAAGCAAGCAGCGGACTATCTGAAAGAATGTAACCCAGGTAGAGTGAGGTTGTCTATGTCAAACAAGCATGAGGAAACTATGTGAAACAACCACGTAATGCTTCGAACTTTTGCTTTGCTCTGCTGTTTGTAGATGTAACAAAAGCTTAAACGGTTTCCCTACACTGAGTTTAAGGATACAGCTTTCACTTCCTGAAGGGTTTGGGGTGCTCACGACACAGCTGTCGAATCGCTGACTACGATAGCTTCAGTCGGTACTTGCGCTTAAAGTTTTCCGTTCATCAGTTTAACAATATTTTCCACGAAATAATCAGTCTCGAACTAAACGACTATATAACCTCAGACTTAACAGATCGACTCTCAACGACTATTAAATATCTCTATGACAGCTAATCGAAGAAAACGACGTCGATCAAATTTATGTGATATGAGAGTGACGAATAATTACTAGATAATAATCTAAACTGACCGTTGAGTTTCAAAAAAACGATGCATCAATTAATAATTCATTTTACGAATAAAATATCACGACACATGCAACTGACAGGAGGATAACATGCATAATTGTGGTAACAAACTTTTCAAATGTTTTTTTTCTCAAGAAAATTTCTTCAAATTAAAATATACATACTGTTAAGCTTCATACTGTTAAGCTATAAACTATTCTTGCTAACAATTGTCTTTAGCAATCACATGTTCAATCTAATCCTTTTTCGATTTGCCATGTTTCTTGTGCTTTTTACCAGCCACAGCGCCAGGAGCTTCATCAGCGCCAGTTTCTGGCATTGCGACATTCTTAGCGCCAATAGGTGCTTCACACTGATCTCCTTCAGTAGATGGAACTTGTTCATCAATTGGCGGTGGTTCCAGGGTAATCTCCATGGTAACGACATCAGGAGGAACTTCTGCCGCGTTGGCGGTTGAAGCACCTGCGCGTTTGTTCATTCCAAAAAGCTAGTGTTCAGGATAAACATTTTAAATAACACAGATCCAACTATCCAATTGTAAACTAAAACATAAACATTTACCTGGTGGAACCTCACTGGTTCCAAGGTCCTCCACAGGCCAAGCGCCAAACTCCAAAGCTTTGGGCTGCTTGTCCTTGTTCTTGCGCCGCTTCGCAGGAGGAGGAGGAGGAGGGGTAATGTAATTTTCGTCCTCGCTGTCGCTGTCGATAGTAAGGACTTGACGATTCTGGAACCAATTAGGAGGTTGCCCATATTCTTCGATAAAGGCTGGAGGTAACGCCTTTGTTACTTCCACAATGGCGTCAAGTGTCTGGACAGCTCCAGAGATGTCGCCCAGGTTGCGAGTAAGCGCATATTCGTTGCAGAGGCCTAAATTGTAGAATGTTTCTACCGAAAAATAGATGTCGTAGACTTTACCAACGTCGACATGGTCCATTAATGGACTCGGATCGTCCCTGGTGGACCCAGCAAGAGCTTTCCAGCCCGAACATATAAGGATGTGGCCACAGGCATCCCTGAATATCAGGGTTACTACCGGCTTTTTCTCCTTGGTTTTGGAGAGAGCCTTACTCTTACTCTCAAGGTATGCCATCACCCTGAAATGATCCTGGGTGAGGTCCTCTCCATTTTCGGACTTGGCTTTTATGGTTGCAAACCATGTTTTCTCGAATTTGATGGGTGCAGACATGTTTAACAGTGAATCTGGATAGAGTTGCTGTGGTTGTATTGTCAATAATGGTTTAAACATAGAGTCGTTGAACAATTTGTAGGTTGCTACAAGGAAGTAAGTTCAATCTATAGTATCAAATAGATTTGGTAACTGTGTCTTAATGTTGACAAATGTCATTGTGTAAGTACATGAGCGGCGGCAAATGCATTATTCGTTTGACATGTGTCATTAAAATTTAAATGTTCAACTAGAGAAGAACCAATAACATGAAAGATTGGTAATAGTATAGATTTTTCCGGATAGGAGTTCTTCAAACTTTAATAGCTGGCATGTTTGCGAATGTTTTTTGGAATTGTATTCATAATCTGACAATATCATTGTGTCAACGATAACCGCAAAATGGCGGCATTCATATCATTTTGACATGTAGGTGTCAACACTTAGATCGACCAATAAAATAGAAGATTGAACATCACGGTATCCAAATATCTACAAATCAAATTTCGGTATTTGCAACCAATAGTGTTATTAGAAACATAGTAGCAAATATTTTGAAATTTGATGCCGCTCAACCCCCTTCGAGCCGGCCTCAGCCAACCCCGCAGTGGGCGCCGGGATGAGCCACGACGGGGGCGCGGAAGCCCAATCTCACCCTCATAAATTAAAAGGCCAAATCACCCGCGAGGCTCAAACAGCCCAGTTGTTCTCCCTTTCAAAGAATAAAATTAATAGATAGTAAGTTGTCGATTCCCCTACGGCTCACGGCCACCACAGATTCCCCACACCCCCCCCCAAAAAAAAATGTGAGAAGCAACTTGATTTCCATCGGACTCGGCCAGCCCATACAACTGACGTTCATGACAATGTCATCAACTTTCATTGTCGAAGCTCTCAGCTCAACGGTTTTCGGACTGCGTTTCAGTCATGTCATGTCATACGTTTTTATATCAATGTCGACCACATCCATATATTTATGCTCTTCATCTATTATAAACAATATTAATTATTAATATTTAAAATATTATACTGAACGCTGAACGCTAACGTGATACCGTGAAAATATATAATACTGAACGCCGAAATGAAGTCTCTAAATAAAAAGAGCGTGAGCGCGAGTCTCTAAAAATTTATACGCAACAAACACATTTTGTCGATTTAAAGTATTAACACTGATCCCCCCCTCGATCCTCCCAAAGCTAGGCTGTGTTGTAAACTACTACACTATACGTCTCCCACAGCTAGGCTGTAAACTACTACACTAATACGTCTCCCAAAAGAGCGTGACGCAAAGCAATGTTCGTTCTGTAATAGCTGGTTTTTGCGAAATCAAACCTCTAAAAATTTATACACAAAAGCGTCACGTCAGTTTTTATTTAACGACGCTATAGGCTGCGACTACACTATACGTCACGCAAAAAGCGTCTTAAAGCTAGGCTGTAAAATACTATACACTATACGTGACGCAAAAAGCGTCTTAAAGCTAGGCTGTAAAATACTATACACTATACGTGACCGCAAAGCAATGTTCGTTCTGTAATAGCTGGTTTCTGCGAAATCAAACCTCTAAAAAATTATACACAAATTTGTGACGTCATAAAACGGACTTTTTCAAAGAGGGGGACAATCTAAAGATTTTTCCCCAATATTTAACGGATTATCATTAAACAGACGAAGTAAAATAAAGTCGAACTTCGGAATTTCAACTGGCACAGCCCACCCATACAACCGTGACACTACTGTACTGTAGAACAATAGAAGCGCGGATTACTTTCGACAGTTCAGTGAGTTCTTGAAGATCAGATTCTCCGAAATTGTTAGCATAAAATACATATATGTTTTTGGATATTTATTTTCGGAGTTGTGGCATTCACACGTGCAATATATGTTTTTCTAGCTGCGCGCAGATCGAGCATTTCGGTTCCGTGTCCCGTGCCCTGAAATTAAGAGAACCTATTCAACGCCCCAAACTTGCTTCCAGACATACAATGATTTCGATGTACCAAGGGAGTAAGTAGAGTCATATATTTACTTCGAACTCCCTAGCCAACGCGTTCAAGTCTGCCGGTGAATCAGCTCTGCCGAACACCCGTGACTGCAGGTGCGCGTTGTCATTTGCATGTTTTTGTGTATGTCTTTGCGTGTTTTGGTGTATTTCAAAATCCTGCTTCTTGCCCATGCGTGTGCCGTGGGGATCAGCTACTCCCACGGGGTAGGCTGTTAAAATTACTAAGCAGGCTAGAGTCGGCGGCGGCGGTGCCCTCAATGATGTGAAGGTCAAGCACCAGCCCATCGTCGTGGATCAACCGATGCCCAAGCGAGGCCAAAGCCTACAATGGCGTGGCACCACCAGAGCGGATGCGCCGAAGTAGGGGGGGCGAGAAGGGCGAAGGTGGAAAATGCGGTGAGTGCGCTCAACGAACGCGCTGCACACAGCAACGGCGAGGATCGAGGAATCGGAATGGGAGTGGGCGGTGGTGATAATACCACCACACACCACCAGATGACGGCCAAGGGACGCGTCGGGTGAAAGCGGAGAATGCGGAGAGGCGAGGTCGTAGGAGGCAAAGTCCTTGTTGTCGATCAAGTCGAAAATGTCGGAGTCGAGGTTGGTGCTTGGCGAACAACCACCACCAGACACCACCAGGTCGCAACCAGGGGTAAGATGTTGTCGATGTAGTCGTAAAGATACCAACGTTGAACGTATAGCGGCCATACACACAAGCTGGAGTGAGGCGGCCATGGCCACAGACTGCAGACTGCAGACTCTGCAAACCCAACGATAGGGTTCCCAAGCGAAAAAATAACTTTTCGTAAATCTGACAATTTCCAGTGATGAAAAATAAGGCAAATTGGGGTAGATTTTCGCAAGGAAAACGCCGGTTGCGTCAAATATGTCGTGCGATAAGCCAATTTTCCTGCAGAAGGAGTGCTGCTGGCCAGAGAGTCAAAGGTCGGTATAATCTGTCGGGTAATTTGTCGCAAACGCGTGAGCGTTGGTCGGGTAATTTGTCGGAAACGCAAAAGCGTTGATCGGTGATAAGCGGATAAAACGGATGCAGAAAGCGGCGTCTAAAGCGGCGCCGGCGCCCATATTGGCTACTGCCCCGTGGTACTTGTGGCCGCAGGAGTGGCGGAGGGTGTGGCTGCAGACGCAGGCGTGGCCGCGGTGGTGGCCGGCCGCGGGCGTGGCCGCAGGAGTGGCCGCAGAAGTGGCCGCAGAAGTGGCGGAGGGCGTGACCGCAGGACTGAAAATGTCCCATGAAGTATGGTTTACACGATGCAACTGCGGGATTTGTCGCTTTCGGTAAAATCAAATCCGTTTTGTGCGTTTGGATGCGCCCGAGCATTATATACCAAGCATAAAACTGCTTGCTTCTCTCTGAATCGAGATCACTGCCAAGCGTTGCGCTTCAACTCACCCTTTACAACGTCATCCAATACTACTCAAGTACTCAAGTACGTTTAACTCCTCCACACAATTACAATGCCGTACGAGGTTGTGACTCAAACGATGGATTATCCGTTGTGCTATTCTCTTGCTTTCCGCTGATAAGTGACGAGAGCCTCCTCAACGGGGTTGTTGCTGCGGTCGATGCGTTCCTCAGAGATATGCTCAACCTATTTGAGATGGGCTTGGCCATCACAAGGCCCTTCGATGTCAGTGCTTTGATAACCGGACGGAAGGCCGGTACAATGAGTGTCATGGCACAGGTCAACAATAAAAATTGCAATACAGCCATCGAAATCCCGATAAAGCTACTAGCGTTCCCATCCATCTGTGCCATGATGAGCATGATCTGGATGGCAAACTGATTCACCTGCAAACATCGAAGGCAAGAGATTGATTCAGTAAAAATAGTAAAATCAAACTTTTGAGATTTTTGGGCGCTGGCGCGGAGGTACTTAGAGAGCAGGTCGCTGGTGCGCTGGGCCATCGGCATGGCAGAATTTCTAAGGCCTCCCGCGAAAGTACTGGCGCAGCCTTTTTTCTTTAGGACAAACCGCAGTCTCGAAATTTACAAAAGATCAGATTATTTCGCGCAGGGTGTACCATATAAACAAGAGTTATCCCTCATTTCATGAATTAAAATGAATGGTGAATCATGTTTTTAGGCGAGAGGTCAAGGACAGTTAATTCCCGAAATTTTCATAGCTTTTTGAGACATATGCATAATCATACGTAGGGGTGTGCACCCGCACAATCCAACCTACATTCATCAGATCTGGCTTATCATTTGGCATCACCATCGCTCGATGACACACCCCACACTGATGGCCAGCAGCACCGCAAGCCGGCAAAGCTGCATTGCGGAGAAAGTCAGCTAGCTCACCAAGATGATTAATTGCAGATCGTCGAGCGCCTTGTTCATGTAGGGACTGAATCGCTGCTGAATCACGATGGCCAGCATCGACAGAACCACGGCATAGATCAGCGCCGTGTTCATGTTGAAGAGCATATGGAACAGCACCACGATCCCAGTCTGGCCCATTCGACGTACTATCTCGTAGCACTGCCACACAACCCGGTTGTGGCTCAGGGCACCAGGATCCTCATCTCTGACCATCTCAACGGCGGCGTACCCCCCTGGAGATATGCAGGGCAGACATGGAGATCAGCGGCTGCAGGGCGGGCATGGGGGGCGTTTACCTGCCAGCAGTAACAGGAGTCTCTGAAGGGATCTTTGAATTGTCCAAGGACCTGTGAGGCAGATAAAAGTTTTGGGTCTTGGGGACTAAGCATGCACTACTCAACACCTTGCACTACGCTCAGCTGCCCAGACCCAGTCACACTCCGATCTAATCCGATCTACTTGCCGCCATCAAAATTGGCCACCCCTTCCACGGTGTGCGAGTGTGTGACGTGCCACACTTGGACTTACAGGAATACAGGGAATTCGCAAACACCAGATAGCACATGGACAAGACGGCACTGAAGCCACCTGAGTGGTTTAACCACTCAGCACTTGCTTTTACCTTTGCATAGGACTGGTCGTCAAGCATCGTCACCGGGGCGAACTTCACCACTCCCTCAGTGCCGGTCTGTTTTTGGATGCACACGACGTCATCGATCATCCGCCCATCTTTGAGTAAGATGGTGGCTGGCGCATTCCCGTCGGGGGTTGTGCTGCCGGCTTCTTGCCCGCTGGCTGCGCATGTAAGGGCCATGGGGGAGTCCGCGGCCTGCGCCTGCACCTGGACTGCCTCCAGTTTGAGGGCCTTCTGCGCTGCTTCCAAGCTACCAGGGTCGTCCCTGGAGCACTTTGCGAAGTGCGTCCTGAGAATGTACAGCTCCAGAGGCTGACAGTTGCGCTTGCGGGCGCTCATTTGCTTCCACTGCTGACCGAGGCGTGCCAACAGCTGCTCCTGCTTCGTTTCGCGCTTTTTAAAGCTGATAAGTGCCAGTAGGGATCGCGATATGGAGCGGCGTTGTGTTGAGTTGTCCGCATAGAAGGAGTTGCACACCCGCACGATGGCAGCGTCCTCCGCGCGCACCGGGATCCAGCGCCCCGCCCTCACGAGGTCGAGGTGCTCCTCTGCCACACTGCGCGCCATGGTCACCTTCTGGTACTGTCGTAGGTACCGCATCCCGACCCAGAGGCACACCGGGTAACCGAACACGTAAAAAATGATCATGAAAGCGCCGCACATCGCGGCAAACCACCAGCTAGGCGTCAAGCATTCCACTCCGCTGTCTTGCCTCAGCCTGCTCAAGCCCTCAGATCGGACCCCTCAGCCTCCTCAGCGGCTCCGCCCTCGAGGGCGCTGGGCAAGCTGTCTTGAGCCGAGGCCACGTCTCAGGGGGGGAGGACAATCACCGAGGTTTCATCTGACGCCGTGAGATCGGACGGCCAAGAGGCACTTTGCATAGCGTTTATGAAAGCACTGACTCGTGTCTATTGCGCAGCCGGAGGGGAAGTCTCCGTCTGAATGCTTTCCTTCAGTCCAAAGTCGATTGCCACCGAATGGCGATGCGGCGTCGGGTGAGGCGGGAAGTTCAACAGGAGAGAGCTGAGTCTGTGACCGTTGGGAATCCTGTCTGCACACATGTCAGGATGCCGGATTTCTAAATAAATCGGACCGGCGCTTGTCGACCGGCGCTTGTCGCGTGTCTGTGTCTCAGGGTTCGGCTCGATCGGCTGGGCAACTGAACTTAAAGCTCCACGACAGGCCAATTGAACTGAAGCGGCTTTTAGTAGATCGGTGTGCAACGGCATATACTATTCAGTCCGCACTTTTGAGGGCTAGGGCAGGGCGAGGCGGGCTTGAGGGGTCGCGGTGTCAACCAGAGCTGCATCTTGAGTGATTCGTCATCAAAATATATGGGTTTGCAGTCGAAAATCTGGAACATGACGGTGGCAGTGCCCGGGTGCAAGAACATCATCAGGAACAATGCCGCCCCCATGCAGGCGGCCCGCATCGTTGTCCGCCATTCCATCTCCACCTCCTGTGCGCCCCACCCTCCGCCCATCATCAGTGAATCCCACCCTCCGCCATCATCAGTGCATCCCACCCTCCCCATCATCAGTGAATCCCACCCTCCGCCCATCATCAGTGTCACTGCTGACTGCAGCATCCCTCCACCTGGCGCATGACACAGGATAGCCCCCAGCCTGCGGTGTCACTGCTGACTGCAGCATCCCTCCACCTGGCGCACGACACAGGACAGCCCCCAGCCCGCGGTGTCACTGCTGACTGCAGCATCCACGGACTTCTACTAAGACGTCCCTTGAACTTCCATGGCTCCGTTGCAGACGTGTGCTGCCTTCAGCTGCAAGGGCGCATCCACCTCCAAGCCCATTGCTAACATCTACGCACAGTCGTCCGAGATCGTGCGGCCGATGTTCCTCGAAAGCCTCTGTGCACGCGTTGCACTGCGGTGGAAGAGATCGATGCACGGGTCATCGTGGCATGATCCTACTACTCCGCAAACCTTGAAGCTGCGCTGCTGGACGAGCAGTCAGAAGTAAGCTCTGCGCCGTCTCACATGCGCGGCATCCTCACCTCCCACAGCGGCCAGGTCACCCGGGCGCGCACCTCAGCCTTTTGTTCTCTCTCTTGCTCAGCCTGGATGTCCGGCTGTGTGTCGTCTGCCTCCGTGTGGCTTTTGTCCACTTTTGCGGCGGCGCCTCGCTCCCTCTCTCGGTAGTAAAGCAGGGAGTAGTAGAACACGACAAACATGGCGCATATGACCCAGGGGGTGGCCACTGACTGCCAAAACGTGAGCATGAAGTTTGAGCCTTCCAAAGTCGAAGGCAGGAAGTATGAGCGGAAGCATGAGATGTTGAGCATGTAATGGATGTCGAAATTGAAGACGCCGAGCGGCGCAAGAATTTTGCCCAGAACTCCGGGTACGAGATCTTCATCGTAGATGGGCGTGAGCTGCCCCATGACCTGCGGACACCAGCACAAGGGCCAGCCATCAGCTTTTGCAGCGAGCCATTCGAGTCACACGGGTCAGCTGTGGGCGCAGCCCAAATTGTGTCCCGCGCAGACGACCCCCGCAGGTCGTGCTGAACTCCCTGGAGCCCCCTTGCTCCCCTTGAGGCCCCAGAGATCAATTTAACCCCAGAGCCCCCTTGCGGACTTGCGGTGGTGGTCGACACCCCTCGCATTCCCTCGCACTCCTAAAGCTTTCGCAAGCCCAATCGGTAGATAGTGGCATCTGACCATAACAAGCATACCTACCGGGTGCAAAAATATTCTTTTGGGGGCGTTAAAAAGCGAAACAATGCACATAAAAGAATGTGGAATTCAAACAACGTAAATTTCAGTGCAGTAGTTCATATGACGAGTCAGACTAATGTCGCCATGGGCCGTGCTTCGTTGTGAGCGGGGAGCTATCGTTCCCAGCGGATGCCGCCCTGGAACACCGCTCAACACTCAGCACGCTACCGTTCCCATCCGCCGTTTAACGCTTGGGGCGCTATCGTGCCGAAATGCTGTTCTGCACCACCCTCCTGGCAGGTGCCTGTCACACAACATGCCGTGCACCTTTCCTCCCCATCCACTGCAGGGCCACGTCCTCGCAGTGCCTGCCCCCCCTCACCTGGAAGTAGCCCACCACGAGGCTGAGCGCCTGCTTCGCCTTGAGGATCTGGATGGACGTGGTCTGCGCCTCGCCATTCACCAACTGCTGCGACACCCCTTCCTGGTACTCCTTGCACTCCTTGCGGCCTTGCGCCCACAGAAAGACCATGAGCATGGCTACGATCAGCAGCGCTAGCGCGGTCCACCCGGCAATGAAGCTGAAGAGCACCATGCCACGTGAGCTGCACTCGATGCACTCGTCTTTCAGCAGCGAGGGGTAGTGCAGCGAGGCGCAGAGCACAGGCTGATAACTGCCGCACAGCGCCACCGAGCTCCCGATGAACACCGCGTCGTCACACAACTGCCCCCACACCTCCCAGCGCGCGGCAGCCTCTCAGAGAACAGAGCAACCACGGCTTCGTGCATGCATTGCACGACGACCACCATGGCCCCGCGCATGATTTCAGTACGACTCTCTCATGGCGGCAGTATGAGCCTCAACGACAATGCTTCGCAACCCGCACCTGTAGATTGGCCACTGACGTGGCTCCAATACCAGTGCGGCCCGCACCGTCTCCCGCCGCCGCGTCGCCATCCCAGCTGCAAGCCGATTCGCCGTTGTTCGTCGTGCACGCGTCTTTCACGTCACACTTGTAGGCGCGGTCCAATAGGCACTCCGTGGCGTCTGCGCGGCCCTCGCAGAACTGGGCCTGGGGGGCGAGGTACGTCCCCTGACACACGACGAAGGCATTCTGCCCGAGGCACTCGATGGGGCAACTGTCGCCATTCCCGCTGCAGTCGAGGTGCTTGGCGCAGTCCACGCACGCCGTGGCGTTGTCAAGAGAGAGCCACCCCGGGTCGCACGCTCTGCAGTACTGCCACGGGGCCTCGCCCGTGAGCTCCTCCCCCTGCAGGCAGTGCCTCAGCGGCACCACGATGGGGTCTGACACCGCCTCGGATTCATAGAGAGCATCGAAGTCCGAAGTAAAGTACATCTGGTGGCCCCGGAGCAACAACCACCCTCATACCCGTCAGCAGAGGGCGCGGCACTTCAGCTGCCCGAAGCTTGGGCAACATGCGCAGCTAACGGGAGGCTACCTGAGATGGGGAGCAGCTGCAACTAGAGGGATGCACCACTTAGAGGTGGTGATGAGCATCGGACGACTGTGGGTACTTCAGTCTCGCCGTGCACATTGCCGTCACCGAGTACAATGGGTGCTCATTCTCAGGATAGATGTCGCGTCAACTGCCGGGAGGAGTAATGACTGCCATTGCAGCATGGTGTAAGTGCCGGGCTGTACTTTTGCCCGACAGGGGGCACTGTCCTTCATCACCTCGCCGCTGGCCAGTCACCTCCTAGCGCGTGCTGAGGCCGCACCTAAGCATCCACCCCTTCAGGCCACTCACCTCGCAGCACGTGCCAGGGCCGCCGTCCTTCACACCCCCCTTCAGGCCACCCAGTAGGGCTTGCCGGGGCCGCCCTTCAGCACTTGCTCGGAGGCTGCTTACCTCACAGCGTGTTCCGGGGCTGCCCTTCAGTGTGAGGCCAGAGGCGGCTCCCGAGAAGGTGACCACGCCGTTCACAGCCTGCAGGCGTGTGCTGCCCTCCTCCACGTAACACACCGCTGGGTTGGCGAAACGCATCTCCACCATCGAGGAGTTGTCCACGGTCACGGTTTCTCCGTGCACGTCAGTGATCCTCACTTCGATATCTTGCACCACCTTCTCCCCCGCCGCCTCCTCTGCCCGATCCGGAGCCACCTGCCAGTACACCATGCTTCACCCCGCAAACGCGCTCTCTCGCCCGCACCTCCCGCATTCCAGCTCTAAATGGAGATCTTTGAAAGCTGCGCTGCGGCCTGTCTAGATGCGAGCTCCTCCCCTCCCAGTGCGCTTGCCTCATGATGCCAATGGCTCAGAACAAGCGTGCCGCGGATTTGTGGCCTCAGCCTCCGTGAGATCAACAGCCAAATCCTTCAGGACCCTTGGATTTAATCCAGCCCCTTGCGCACCGGCACCACGAGGCGCTGACACCAGAGCTATGTGACCGTGCACGCCGATCACGTCCTGCACGGGGGGGGGGCTTCAGGACAAGGAGGCGAGCAGGTGGAGGGGTGGCGAGAAGGCGCGCCCGTGGGAGGCGCAGGTCCGCGTCGCCCTTGAAGGGTTGACCGGGAGGTGAGCGATGCGCCATGACCCGGAGCGCAGCCCCGAAGGGCATGCGCATGCTCTGCCGAGAGGAGCAGTGGGGAGGCCCGGCGCGGTGTGGGCGAACCTGAAGCAGTCGAGCCTGTGTGGCCCACCCATCCGGTGTGCCGTACGCCGCCTGGTTGGTGTCATTGAGAAGCTCACAATCGATGCACGGGGGCGCATCTGGCGACGCTAAAAGATCGTGCGGTTGCCAGAAGCCGATTGCACCGCCCTGCACCGGCAAAGATTGGTCTCTGAGCCTCAGGCCAACGGCATTCGTGCTGAGGGTATGCAACAGCGGCTTGTGTACGATGCCTGGGATGTAGCCTGGCTGCTAAGGGTGCCCTTAGGGGGAGAGGGGACCTGTGTTGCAGTGTTGTAGCTGAAGCGCAACGCCTCGAAGTGGGTGTTGTTCATCTGAAACTCCGCATCCGCCGTGAGGTATAGCGCCCCGCCGTTGCCCCGGGGTAGGATGTCCTCTGCAGAGCCGTCTACAGTGTTCCGAATGAATTCACACTTACTCATTTCCACGGTGGTGCCCTGGCTCAGCCCAAGATAAATCCCGCCACCATTTGCTCGCGCCACGTGGCCTTCAAAGCGTGACCCAATCACCGAGAAGTTTCCTTCCGAGTACACCGCACCGCCCTCATATGCGGTGCCGTTCATGAAGCTACATTTGCTCACCGCCGCCGCCGCACCGGCCGCAACGCGCACCGCGGAGCCTTGATCGGCTGTGTGATTCACTATGTACGAGCCTGTCACCATCACGGTGCTGCCCTGCACCGAACATCGTGTCATCTCAGCATTTCTTACATCACCAGATGACCACCCGGCCACAGGGGCGCACATCTGCTGGCTCGTGGCGGCATGATCACACTAAATTGCGGGTAATGCACAGGCACTAGCACCTGGCGCGCCTGGTTGTCTCTACACTCCCTACCCCTGCAGGGACGCCTTTGTGTGCTTCACCTCTTCGGCTTGGATTGCCGAGCCCAGGTTGCTCACGAATTGGCAGTCGAAAATTGCAACAGTAGAGTCGTGGTGCAAGTTCACGACGCCTCCGTGAGGATACTCCTCTTCGTGCGATTCTGCGCTCAGGGTGTTGTAAAAGAAGAGGGTGCTCTCCACGGTGATGTTGGAGGTATTGTCAAAGTCCATGGCGGCGCCTGATGCTGCACTGTTACCAAACACGCACATGCTACGCCACGTGCACTCCTCCTCCACGCTCAAGATCCACTGCCGGGTACTGAGGTCCGAGCGCCGTATATGCGCCTCGGCGCCTTCGATGGCCTGCAGCGCCCCGCCGTGAGACTCCGCCACATTCTCCCGCAGCTCCGTGTCTTCCACATGCAACAAGCCGGCATAAGCCCAGCTTATCTGGAACTCGCCGGTCATCTCCACAAGGCCTGCAATGAAGATTCCACCGCCGTCGGCCGCCGAGTTTTGCCTGCGCGGGGGAAGAGGACCACAGGGGGGCGGAAGGGCGGGGTATGGGCAACATAATGCTCATCAGCACGACGCGGTATACGGAACACCCACCGCTGACAGTGCGCGGGAGGTGTCCTCCACTGACAGTGCGCGGGAAGCGTTCTCCACTGACAGTGCGAGATCCCTGAAGCCCTCCAGTGGACATGCACTGGGAGGGCTCAGTGCAGTCATATTACTGGCTGGCACAGCCTGCTGGAATAGCCAACGGACCGAATCCAAATTATATTTGGTCAGGAAACACCGTTGTACATTGCACTTTGATACAGCGCTTTAGTCATCTGATGCAGCAGGTTCGGTTACGGTCGACAATTCCAAGCAAAGCGCTCAAATATTTCATATTTATGCCAGATTGCCCACGGCCTTGCGTGTCAGTACTCCCACCCGTGCTCTTTACAAGAACAAACCTGGGCAAATTACTTACTTGCTTACAATCAAACCACCAATCGCAGTGTTGTATGCTGACACGATACCATCGTTCAAGACTCTGGGCTTTGTCTATTCCGGACTAGATCTATGAAGCGTCAGCGTGTCGCGGGTCTGGATTGTGTCATCGTAAACGAATCAGCATCGTCCACTTGACACCACTCACCATTCAACGGATCAACCGTTCATTTCCCCCGCATATCTTACATTTCATGTTGGTCTTGTGGAAATCTTTAGATCAACTGGCCGTGTATTCACATACCGTTCGATTGAACTTGACATTCAATCCTCATGCCAAAAAGCAGCGCAAGACCTTCGGCCAGGCTGCTGTCACGCTGTACACTTCAGAGCCGGTCTAGAGTGTCAAGGTCTCTCCAGCACTGTGATTGGCGCGCACAAATTAGAATAGATCAACGCATTCTTGTGACAAATTCTAACTTGGGTAGCTGACACATGTATGACCCAATGTCTCGGAGCTGCGTGCGGCTTCGCCAAAAGCAAGTGCAGTAAAGCGCATGCATCCCGCGGAGCTCCGGGCACCCATCAGCACGGAGTGACGGCTTTTGCGGCCACAACGCGGGAGGCAGGGGGCTGCGCCCGTTGGCACATTGGCTGCACCAATAGAGGGCACAGGAGGTGGGGCGCACGAAATCGTGGTTTGCACGCGGATATCCACGTCACTGTAGTAGGCAGCGATGGCGCCGCCGCGATAGCCGGCTGTGTTGCCGCTGAGGGTGGCATTCCGGAGTTCCAGGTGGCAGAATAGGTTACTGCAGATGCCGCCTCCGGAGTAGATCCTCGCAGTATTCTCAGAGATCGTGGAGAGAACAACCGTCAACGTAGATGTCCGGTCAGATCCCAATCCGTTGTGCAGGTAAACGCCACCTCCTTCACGACCCGCAGTATTGCGTAGCAAGGCGCTCTCCCGAATGCTCACGTTAGTGACCGGCCCCCCGTCCAGGGCTCCGCCGTTCCCCAGGCACGAGTTATTGTCCAGCTGGCTCCCCGTGGCCACCTCGAGCCGGCTGTCCTCTCCCAGCACAATGCCCCCCCCATTGATGGTTGCCATGTTACTGCTCACCTGGCTGTCCTGGTCCACCGTGAGAGCGCACGACGCGGCGGTATAGACGCCACCTGCGGCACGACAACACCACTTAGCAAAGTCACAAACTTCCGTAACCAACGCAAGCGATAAACTGCGCATGCGGCGGGTAACGCTAGAAATTACATAGTTTCGCAGCTGCGCACGCCCTACAATGGCAGATGAGTGTTTTGGGAAGTCGGAATACAAGCTGCTGCATGTGTCACTCCGACTGCACACGGCGTGTGTCAGGGTACAAGCTGCTGCATGTGTGCGCTCCGACTGCACACTGCGTGCGTCAGGGTACAAGCTGCTGCATGTGTCCGCTCCAACTGCACACTGCGTGTGTCAGGGTACAAGCTGCTGCATGTGTGCGCTCCGACTGCACACTGCGTGTGTCAGAGTACAAGCTGCTGCATGTGTGCGCTCCGACTGCACACTGCATGCGTCAGGGTACAAAGCTGCTGCATGTGTGCGCTCAAGCGCTGCACACTTTGCGGTGCGTCAGGTACAAGCTGCCACTGCATAAGTGCGCTCCGGCTACTGCGTGCGTCAGGGTACAAGCTGCTGCATGTGCAGCTCCAACTGCACTGCGTGCGTCGAGTACCAGCCTGCTGCCGTGCGCTCAGGCTGCACTGCGTGCGTGGGGTACAAGAGCGCTGCATGTGTCACTCGACTGCACACTGCGTCTGTAATCAGTCCTGGCCTGCTGCATGTGTGAAACGCTCCGACTGCACACTGCGTGCGTCAGGGTACAAGCTGCTGCATGTGTGCGCTCCGACTGCACACTGCGTGCGTCAGGGTACAAGCTGCTGCATGTGTGCGCTCCGACTGCACACTGCATGTGTAAGGGTACAAGCTGCTGCATGTGTGCGCTCCGACTGCACACTGCGTGCATCAGGGTACAAGCTGCTGCATGTGTGCGCTCCGACTGCACACTGCGTGCGTCAGGGTACAAGCTGCTGCATGTGTGCGCTCCAACTGCACACTGCGTGCGTCAGGGTACAAGCTGCTGCATGTGTGCGCTCCGACTGCACACGGCGTGCGTCAGGGTACAAGCTGCTGCATGTGTGCGCTCCAACTGCACACTGCATGCGTCAGGGTACAAGCTGCTGCATGTGTGCGCTCCGACTGCACACTGCGTGCGTCAGGGTACAAGCTGCTGCATGTGTGCGCTCCGACTGCACACTGCGTGCGTCAGGGTACAAGCTGCTGCATGTGTGCGCTCAAACTGCACACTGCGTGTGTAAGGGTACAAGCTGCTGCATGTGTGCGCTCCAACTGCACACTGCGTGCGTCAGGGTACAAGCTGCTGCATGTGTGCGCTCCGACTGCACACTGCGTGCGTCAGGGTACAGGCGCTGCATGTGTGCGCTCCATTTGCCACCTTTGCGTGCGTCAGGGTACAAATGTTTGCTGCATGTTGTGCGCTCCAGGCCCACACTTGCCTCGTCTGTGTCGAGGTACAAGCTGCTGCATGTGTCACTCCGACTGCACCTTTGCGTGCGTCAGGGTACAAACTCTTTGCATGTGTGGCGTCCATTTACCCATTTGCATGTAAGGGCACAAGCTGCCTGTATGCGCTCCGGTTCACACTGCGTGATAGGGTACTAGCTGCTGCACTCAAGTGCGCTCCGACTGCCCACTGCATGTGTGTAAAAATTTAAACTGGCATGAAGTGCGCTCCAAGCGCACCTTTGCGCGTGCTGTCGGTGCACAAGGTTTGCTGCATGTGTGCCTCCATTGCACACTGCGTGTGTCAGGGTACAAGCTGCTGCATGTGTGCGCTCCGACTGCACACTGCATGTGTAAGGGTATCCTTGTACCGACTCCTCTGCCACCCCGTTGCCGCAGAAGACCGGCTGCACTATGTACCCACGCCGGGGATCAAAGGATTCAGCACACACTTCGGGACACTTATCCGGAATCTCCGGAGCTCACTCGTGAAGAATGGGACCCCCTAAGCCTCGCTGAGCCACCCAAGCCTATCTGCATCCGCACTGCCGGCGCACTGCTGCCTTTTGCCTGAAGCCGGTTCATCCCTGCCGCCCGAGCTGCGCGAGCCATATCTCCACCACCAAGCTCGCGCGCAGGACCACCCCTTTGCTCCCTGAGCCTCACTGGGCCACCTGAGCCCCTCTGCGGCTGCCCTGCCGGCGCACTGCTGCTGTGTCTCTGAAGCCGGCTCACCTCCGCCAATCGAGCCACCCCTCCACCACCAAGCCCACATCCCACCACCCCGCTGCCCCCTACAGCCCTAGATCTCAAGAGAGCTTGCCCACCCACGCCACGGCCAGAATGCCCAAGGGCTGTCCCAAGGGGCTGAGAATGATAAACTGGGTTGCCCTCATCCAAACTTGCGCATCCGCCACCGACTTGCGCCTGTAGCCCTCTACCCCCAGCACCAACTCCCCGTGACTGGAGCCCTTGCGCTGATTGCCTTGCGAGGTGGCCGCGAACTTGAGCAATGCGCTCCACACTTGCCCTACAACTGTCACGCCGCACTGTTCCTACTTGGGGTCCCATCCCCACAGTTGCCTGTGTGTCCCAAGCCCTCCCGGTGGCCGATAGTTCACCACCCGGTCGTCGCCTTCCCGACAGCTGCTCACTTGTTAGTTCCGGCACGGCCAGCAACCTCGCCCGGTGGGCACGGAAGCTGATGAGATGCCGTATGCTGCCGTGCAACCTGTTGTAAGTGGTCATCGCTGCCGGGATGGGCCCCCGGGCTCTGAGGGGCCCGGCGTGTGTCAACTCCACCCGCGGACCTCCCCACATCTCCCCCGTCATCCTCATCAGTTCCCCCCATGCCATCAACCCCCCAAGAAGGCCGGCCACCCGCCTGCTCGCCCCCATCAAGGTGGCCACCCCTCCCTCAGCCATTTCTTGCTCCGGCGAGGCCCCACTCTACTCCTGAGTCAAGACCCCACCCTCCGGGCCCGGCGACGAAAGGTCATCCCACTTATTCAAGATATCCTGGACACTTGACGCCGCCTGGCTGGGCCCGCCCGTGCCCGCATGCGCCCCTCCAGATCGCTCCTCGGCAGTGCCCCCTCCTTGACCCCCCACAGTGCCCAGATGCTCCACCTCCCGCCGCACGTCCTCCATACTCTCCAAAAGCCTCGATGCCATCGCGCCTGCCTAGCCTGCCCCACTGGAAGCCTGCCCAGACCGCTCACACTGCGTTCCCTCAGATTCTTGCGTCCCACCACCAGATCCATCTTGCGTGGCATAGTCTGTCTCCTCGAACGCGTCCTCCCATGCTCTGTCCATCAGCGCCAATCTCTCCGCCCCTTCCCGCCGATCCACCTCCCGCCGATCCAGGTCCGGGCCTATGCCACCTCTCACACGCTCTCCGCCGGCCCAGCGCCACCCACTTCCGGCCGGACACCGCCCCACAGCCCGCGTGCTGATCAACCCTGCGAACCCCTCGTGCAAGCGCGAAAGACAGCAACCAGACCCACTTCTCCTTCCAGCCCACAGCCCCGCCATGTGCCGCCTCTACGTCCTCGTCCTCGTCTCCATTGCCATCCACCTGCTCTCCACCTTCCGCGTTCGCCTCCATGTGCCGCCGCTCCCCGAAGCGCCGTTGCGTCTTCCGAAGGAAGCCATATGCCGCAGGCCCTAGCCCACCGTACACCTCCAGCCCAAAGGGTATGAAGTGATGTGGGCGGACACCCCCGTACGCCGCCAACTTGCTCTCCTCTATCTTCTTTGCCGCCGCCCCGGGGGCCATCATGGCCGCTCCCAGGTGCGCGTCTGACATTGGCCGCGCCGTGGCCACATCAAATAGCACATGCTGGCCCGGTACCTCCGCATCTAGCACTGTCACATCCGGGCAATGGTTCCGTGAGTAGGTCAGGTGGTCCGCGAAGTCATCCTACAATGCAGACACCAACAGATAAGCAGACTTGGCCACCTCAAATAGCACCCTCTGCAGTTTGTTGTGGATGAAAGAGCACCAGTTTCCTTCCCCGGCCCCCGCTCCCCCCCGGCATGCCATTAAGTGTGTCCCGGTGGGATCCCGCTCTCCTCCACAATCGGGGCACTCCTCCACCTGGCCAAGGAGGGGCTGCTCCGCATGAAGAATGTGCCGCAGGGCCACTCGGTATTCCGCCGAATTGAGCTCCAGGGCTGGGCAGCATGGAACACCCCTCAAGAAAGCAGACCCAATGCTGTTGAAGGTCACCGAGAAAAGCCAGGGGAGCCGAGACGCCCCCACGTGCCCAGCCAGCCAAAGCCAATCCGCAGAGTGGAGGACAGCAGCATAGGCCCGTTGGGCACGTTTTTGAGACCTGCTGTAATCACTCAACTTCTTGACGTCGTCCGCCTTTGGCACTTGTGGTGGCAAATGCTCATGTGCTCCCCTCGCCTCCCCAAGCACCTCCCTCGCCTCCGACACCTTCTGCATGGCCGCTTGCAAAGAATTAACATACGGCAAGTCGCTCTCAGCCCCGAGGTCCTCGGTCCCCGCCGTCACTGTTGGAAAGAGCTCCCGCATATCCTCCCAGACTTGCGCAAACCCACCAAGCCAGGCCGCACTGCTCACCCTCGCCGCCTTAGTCAGGCCCATCCCATGCGGGAGGGTGGCAAACTCACAGGAATGCCACGCCAATCCACCGCCAGGCAGCAAGTCCCGCAACGCCCCCTGCATCCTCCTGTCATGCTCCTCAGCCGCCTCCCGCATCATCTCCGGCGGCACACCTCGCAGCCAGAACCCAGCCTCGGGTGGGCACAGAATCGAAGCAGGAGCCCCTGGGCCTGCGCATGCCCAAGCTTGTTCAAGAGGGGCAGGATGCCACATAACTCCTCCACCTTCTTCAACATCTCCGCACTGACCGCCTCTGCCTTCCCCACCGGCACCCCCAAGACATCGATGAAGTCCAGCTCCCCCCGTGCACCCGGCATCCCGACCTCGAAGCAACTGGCGTCCCCCTCAGGCGAGAAAGCCGCTGACTTCACCGGCTGAATATCTAGGCCAATCGCCACTGCCTCCTCCATATAAGTCTCATACGCGAGCGCCGCTTCAACCGGAGGGCCCAGGAAAGAAAGCGTCATCCAAGTAGGCAAAGATGACCACGCTAGGGTGTCCCTCCTGAACCCGCTCCAGCACCACCTGCAACGGGGCAGCCAAGTAAAGCGGCCCCAGGGGGTCCCCCTGCTGCGTGCCCTCCTTCGACTTGACAAATCGCATCACCGAGCCATCGACGCCCCCCAGCCGAAACCCCAGGTTCGCATCCACCCCATAACAAAGGTCCGTCCATGCCCACAGCTCCGGGAAGTCCCGCTCGATAGCCTCAAACATTGCCTCACGGTGCACCGCATTGAAGGCATTCCTGGCATCTGCCTTAACACAGACCCATTCCGGGTGCCGATCCAGGGCCGCCTGGACAGTGTGGACCCCCAGGTCCGCCCCTCCCTTCACCGCAACCCCAATCTGGGCCGCCCGCAGTCCACCATGCTCATCATCCTGTCGACGCCCACAAAATCGAGCCCTGAGGGCCTTCGCACGCTGCCTGCATATGACCTTCGCCACTAGCTTCCGGAGAACTTCGCCACACGCAATGGGCCGGACGTTGACGCCGAGGTCGTCCTTCAGCAACGCCACTAACCTAGCGCCTGCCAACCACTCCCGAACCCCCGCCGGGGCCCGACCTGCCGCCAGATGGTTGCACACCTCCAACAGTGCATCTCGCCCACCAGAGACATGGACCGCCCACATATGCTCCCAGCGCCACTGAGAGCTGCCCGGCCCCGAGGCCCGCGGCAAGTTACGCATTACATCATCGAACGTCTTCTCATCCAGCTCAAGCGCCTGCTCCCGAAGCTCCCGCCTGCGATCCTCTCCCACATCTTGCCTCCTGCCTGTCCCTGCCGGGTGCAACCGCTCCAGCTTCGGCAACGTGTCCTCCGTCGCCGGTGCCAGCTTGGCCAACTCCAGCCTTTTTGCTGCCTTTCCCAGCTGCCCCGCCTTCACCAACCGCACGGCATCTCGGAGCACCCGTTCCTCATCCGCCTCGGCCACAGCTCGTCGATCCCCCGGCACCTCCGCATGCAAGCCCCTCCCACTCGCCACGCAGGAAGCGGGCGCAACGCTCCTTAATGACCTGGGCCACACCCTGCTTCACCCCCTGCTGGACCGGCTGAAGAACCAGGCGCGGAAGTGAAAAGAACAGCTTGTAAGCCTCGACGTCC